>APFE031324936.1:80969-92832 GCA_000404065.3 Pinus taeda | reverse complement strand
AAGGGGTCTCATCACGAGCCAGCTTGTTCAGCAAAAGTATAAATCAAGTGAATGACTGTGTCATAATTTGGCCACCAAACCAAGACATTGTTCTTTAGAGAATAAAAAAAGAAAAAGTATCAAAATGGGTTTTTCTCTGAAAAAGTTGTCGATAGCCTTAAGCAGGATAAAGGATCATTGTTGGGTAACAGGTAACCCTGTCGAGGCTATGGACGCCTGTTGGCAGCAGAGGCTCTACCTACGGTAAATGAGCATATTTTAAAGGGCCAGCACAGCAGAGATGACCTCATTTTATCTTTAAAAAACCAAGCAAATGGCTGATGTAAATGCAAGGACTAAACCTCAGGAAGCGAACGATTGGAATAAAGAAAGGTTGGAACAAAATATCATTGATAGAATAAGACATAATGTACTCTATCTGTCCATAACAAAGTTTAGACTTATGAAAATTTTCCTATTTCGGAAGTTGAAATTCAATAGAAAATCAGAGATAACTGGTTCTTCCCTGTGAATCGCCATTGTTGTGGCCACCAACAACCCCTCTTTGTTTGATATTAGCAATAACACCAAGCAAATAGGGGACCCTTAATAAAAATTCAAACAAACATCTCTAGGAACATTTTTGTTTTTTCTTAGAATTTTATCGCAACGAGGTAATGAAACACTTCTTTTATGAGCATAACAAACCACGAAGAAACAATGCTAAATTCATCGCATCGCATTTACCATAAGCGCTCTTAAATGAAAAGCTTAAGAAATCCCCGACAGCCGATGTGCGACGTCGCATATCGCAGCAATCGCGTAGAGTAGGACACAATGACTAATATCTGCGATTTGCGATTTGCGATCCACAATCTGCGATCTGTGATGATCCGATATTGCGATACCACAATACTATAACACAAATCTGCGATCTGCGATGAGCGCGAATTTTCCTTGGCACAGTATTCAAGGAAAGCTGCCCATTAATCAGAATTAAGCGTGCGCCTTAAAAAGGAAATTAATGATTGTACGAATGGTTGCTTTTTGTTTTTCGAAGAGTCAGTTCACTTTGAATGCCATAATTATGCACACATAAGATCTGAAGCTTTCATGTCAATCTTTATTTCCATTACTCTTTTCCTTTACGCAAACTATAAAACAAGAAATAACATGGAGTAGTTTTGCAGGAAACATCTAAGGAAAAGGGGAAGATGCCAATACTCGAAGGACACAGAAGAGACCTCTTCAGAAACGGGTGCCACATACGATAGGACTACAGATTCCAGAGCATCACTCAACAGATGCTAACGGTTGATAGGTCATCTGAAGCTCAGAATCAAAGGCGCACAAAAGCAGCATGATTACAAAGAGATCTGAAACTTACACGCCAGAAAAGCCCGGAATGAAGAAAGAAGGCAATTTTCAATCCAGAGAATTGCTCGGAAAGTAAAGTCTTCTGACTCATCAAGTCGTTCGCAAAGACAGAAACCGAAATAGCAAAAGCAGAACCAGTTTGAGGTAAATTTGGGTTATTACCAAGAATACACTCAGTCAACGGGAGATTCTCTAAAATATCTGATAGTTTACCAAAAAGTGGTGCCAGCCCTTGTTACTTCTATTTTTATAGCACACACGAAAGGGGAAGGCAACCAACCGACTCTTCCCAGACAAATGTTGCACGCTTACACCACTAAGGTGAAAATACAAAAATAGTTCAGAGTTAGATTTAATTTTAGAAATAGCCTGCTTTATCAGAAGGACGGTCATTTGAAAACCGGATCCTAAATTTATGTAATCAAGTTAATTAGTTAGCAGTATTTAAACCCTTCTCAGGAATTTAGAGAAGGGTCTAGATATTTGTCAAAAAATCATCCTCAGAACATGCACTTTTGCGCCCTCGGAGGTGGTTTTGATGAATGGATGGATCAAGGTTATTAATGTTTGCATCTGATATCTGCTACTGATGTTGCACTTCTGTACTCTTAGTAGATGTTAGAACAAGGAGAGATAAATCATTGTTGCTTGAAGCTTATGAGTAGAACCAGCCATAAATGGTACTTTTATCTCTTGACTATCTCTGCTTATATTCTTAAAGTGATTTATAAGTTTCAGTTGTTTATATGTCATTGTATGAATGTATGGGTTATCATTTGGCACTTTTGTACGGTGGATTCATATTGTTTATGCCTGACATATGAGTAACTTATTATGCGATATGTTGTTCACAACTGTTTTGCCTAACTTTTTATGCAAAGTGGTTTATCTTTAATGATTTCTATTCTTATAATAGCTGAATGATCTTTATTACCAGTTATTGTTCGAAATCTTTGTAGATCGCATAATAGAAGATATACACCTCGGGTTAGCATAGATTAGACGTGTTGTTTCTTGCTAGATTACAATTGCATAGAGTAAAGTTAAAGGATCTGAATTAGATTAGTTTTAAATTTCTCTTAGACCAGCATAGTTCAACTCTACACACACACACACACACCCAAGATCGGGAAACTGGTCCCGTTATCCCCAGTCAGACCCGCTATACCAAACGGATAAGGAGCTGCCAACCAAGGTCCGGACCGGGTGGGTATCCCCCTTGTTGTCGACCCGATTTTCGGGGCTTCAACAGGAACTCAAAAAGAAAACACAAGATGGTGACCATGATCTTGATAAGACAAGGAAGCAAGTTAACATTTTCAAGTTGTAATTACAAGAAAGAGATAAGGAGCTCACCAAGCTTAAGGAGAAATTAAATCAAAATAATAAAACGAATCATGAAGATGTCATATCCATGACAAATCAGCTGGATAAAGCAAAGAAAAGGAAATACATTCTGTTAATCCATCTTGAACAAAGACATAAGGACTTGAACAAACTTGAAGCCAAAATTGGTAAATACAATGAAGAGGTCTCCTCCCTTACGTCTACACTAGAAGAAGCAAAGAAAAAAGCACAAGGAGCTGAAAAGGTGATGGAAGTTTTGGCCCTCCTGGAAGGACAAGTAGGTGAAGCAGAAAAGGAAAGAAATGCCATGGCATACTAACTTGAATAAAAAGTTGAAGAAATATTCAAATTAAAATCAGATGTCACCTCTCTCAAGGCCCAAACATGTGAAGCAACAAGGATGAAGGTAGAAATGGAGAACCGTCTAGCAAAGAAGGATGAAGAATTCAAGAAGATGAAAGAATAAATTGATATCTTAGGGAAATAAGTTAATCAATTGAACAAGAATTTAAAGAGCTCTCAAACCCTGGATAACATTCTGAGTCATAATATATCCCCCCTTGATAAATTAGGTCTTGGTTATGCAAGTGAACCCTCAAGAAAAAAATGATATAAACCCTAATGCCTCAAACAAAAAGGATGTGGAGAAGCTTGGAAGAAATTTTGATGCCCCCAGTTCCAACAAAAGCAAGGAGATTAATCAAGATAACCTTAAAAGAAACCCTACTCCAAGAAAGTGTGTAGAAGGTGTAAAGGATGGAAGAGGCAATAGATATCATCATAGGATCACAAGGAAAAAAGACTTCAAAAGTACATCAAGACAAGCTCCATCCTCCAGGCACCAAAGCATATTTTTTGGTTATTGTTACTTTTTTGCAAATTTTGGGCACATGGAAAAGGATTGCAGGGCATATGACAAAAACATATATGTCATTTATGAGGACTCCAATCAGTTCCCTAGAAATAAAGGTGAAAGGAGATACTCGAATATGCTTACCAACAAAAATTAGGCTCCATCATTCATGTACAAAACATAATGCTTCAAATGTCATAATATTGGACATATAGTTCAAGATTGCAAATTGAAGTGGGTTCCCAAACAATCTGAAGAGTTGTCAACCAACCATGGAAAGACGAATACCAAGGTTTGGAGAAGAAAATATGTGGAGCCAAACACAAAAAATCATCAATTATCTCAATATGTTCATAATCCAAATCTGAATTAAATCCTTGCCATGATAGATGGACGAATAAAAGGAAGTACTAAGTGGTGTGATCAATGTATGGAGTCTAACCTTGTTATGACTACATCCTACAAGAGATATCTAGTTGAAGGTTACCTCACAGCACCAATGTTACATGTTTTTGGAGCAAGACAATTACCTTCCGTTTGCCTAGAATATCTTCCTTGTCCAAAAGGATGTTTGTCAAAGGAATACTATCAATCAACATTCAATTTTTCAAACATAACATTTCTCATACTTCAATCTTGTTGGATAGTAAGACGTGGGTAAGGAAAAGCATAACGTATATGATAAGACTAAGGAAACTGACTATGAACTAGTTATGATGAGAAGAATGTGAAATGGATTTTATGATGACTATCTTATTAGCGTATTGTGATATGCCCGATTACAACATTGGTTTCTAGGGAATTATCTGAGATCAAGGCTAATAAGGTTTTTGAATCTACTTTGGAGAGACAACAGATAATGCTTTTTACTTATGATGATTGGCCTTAGCCGTAAGATTCATAAAAAGAGTAATTCTCCTGACACAACAAAGAAAAATAATGCTACAATTGGAGAAAAAAAAATCGTTATTATTTGATGCTTTTGCAAGCCAGACTTCAATAGCTGACACCTAAAGCCTTCACTTGTTTAATTGAGACCATGTTGCCTTACTCGTTTTCAACTATGACAACAGAAGATGATTGAAGAATTTTGTAAATAGTTTAAACATAATCCAAGTCTGATAAAGGGAACTACTAAAATGGATTATGCAACAAAAACCTCACAAAAATAAATGATACCTTTTGGTGCCCTTACAATGCTTACACTTCTCATTGTTAGTACCTTTATTGGAAACTTTGTCTGGATTTCTAGAAGCACAAGCTCAAGAGGAGCTCACACTTCATTTTCATTGACTCTTTAAATTGTATACTCATGTAGACATGCTTTATTATCTCATTCTCTTGGGAAAATATCTCTAACCAAGGAGATTGATCCCAATAAAAGTCGTCTTTGAGACCAAACTCCTATCACTCACTTAGCATGCTTGTGCTACTAAAATTACAGTGAATTTGTCATAAATTAAAAAACTGATGTCTTGTGAGATGAAAGCCATATGAGACCAAAAATTGCTTCAAGAAGTCCTTGTGGAAGAAAAAATAGCAGCAAAGACAATTTCTATACATGTTGTTGCTTTTGGGAATAAATGGAAAAATACTTTTCAACTCTATTAGCATTGAATCCTCTCCCAATAACCAGGACAAATATAATACTTTTATCTTCAAATTTATCAGTGTTTAATAAAGTCTCTATGGATTGTACTCAGGTGCACAAAGCTTGGAGGGATCCTTGAGTGACAGTGACTTGGAAAGAGGTCAGTAGATGGATGCATGAATATCAAAACTAGATGATGTCAAAGTAGGTTGCACCAAAAGAACATGTTTAATGTACCCTAAATGCTCAAGGCACCAATACTTGTTGTTGATCAATTTAAAAGGGAATAATAAGAAGGTCATGCATACATTTAGGGCGAGTATCACCATAACAGAGGGAGCACAAGTCATCACAAAGCATATCTATCACATGAAGACCATCTTGATGATAGGGGGAACACTTGAAGAAAAATTGTCAAGAAAAACACCCCATTTTCCATTGATGTCAAAGGGGGAGAGAATATTGACAAGGGCATATATTGACATCAATGACAAATGGGGAGTTTGTTGAAAAAAAAAATCATTGATGTCAATATGCTAAATGCATTATTGAATCATGTTATTGATGAAACCCTAGGTGTGTTGATGATGCCCTACATGGTTGATGTTATCCCTTGATAACTAGCCCTAGTATGCAACCCTAAGATGAACTATGAAATGTATGCATAAAGCCCTAAATGAATAAGATATGTTTATGGATCCAAATGAATGATATGAGATTACTAGTGATATGAACTCGAAAGATGGCTTGACCTAGATTTTGCAGTTCTTAGAAGAATTGGTATGCTGAACGAAGGGCTCTATTATAGAAATATGTACAATTAATGGGGAAACTATGTGTTGGAAAAGAATATTGGACCTGGTTCCTTTTTCTCTTGTGTGAAATTCCTATATACCAACAAGACAATAAATTTTAAGTAATTTTTGCCTTATGCTAGAGATTGATGTTTAGATATATGACATTGTCAACTGTCCACGTTGAATTTTTCTTTGGTTTTTAAATGTGTTTTAGCTACATATATTATTAAACATAATGGAAGATTGTCACAAGATGTAGTGATACACTTTATGATTCAGCTGGGTGTTGGATTAAATGTACTTCTCAAGAAAAATATTATACAGAGGAAAAATCATGTACATGGCTCCAGAAATTACTCAGTCCAAGATTTGTGCAAGAATTTTGGTCAGAAGATCTGATTTCTGCATAGCAAAAACAAATATAAATAAGTTGAGCTTTTTAAGGAAGGAACCTACATAAGTCTAAAGGTAAGGAGCTGAGTTTTTGAAATTTCTTGACCAGCTGAGCCACAGGACTTAGGTAGTCAGCAAGGAAGCTTAAGGCATAACTCTGTGGTGTATTTAGTCTATGTTGTGGGAAGCAAAGGTAGTTGTAGCTACAACTAGTATTAGAAGACTGTTGAACAGATCGAGAGGGCATCTGAAGTAGGCTACAATCATCTTGAATGGACCACAACCATATGAAGTAGGATGCAACCTAAACAGAGGTGTATTTTTTCCTAAAGAAGTCACATTCACTATTGAGCACGTCCATCCATTGTTGGTTTATTTGTGGATTTTTCAAGACTCGCCATAGTGTAGGAAGAAGGCTAGACGGCAGTGAAGAAGGGCAGAAAGATTGACAAGAATAAACAGTGATTGGATACCTTGAACAGTGGACCAACTCACCTTGAATACCAAATCTAAGGAGTAGACACTTTTGACTTATTTTATGGGCATTTTGAAGAGAAATTGGTGATATTCTTGAAGCAACCTTGGCCAATCTTAGGCCACTTTTAAAACAGACTTGCAACACTTTGTTAGATCATTCTCTAAGGTGGTTTTTGGATGAAATTTGGAATCTTGTAATTAGCATCCTTAGAGCATTTTTTAAGGCATTATTATTGAAGAAATATAGGGAAAGGCCAGCTCTCTTGAAGCAAACGGAATATTGTTTTGAATATATCTTATTGAGAGAAATTTTGAAGATTTCTTAGAGTATTTCGGAAGGACACTTGAAGATTTGGAGCATATTTTGAGGATCAATGGTTGGACCCTCTTAGAGAACTTTATTGAAGATTATTGGAGACTTTTTGAATACCTATTAAAGATTATTGGAGACCTATTGAAGAGCTTAGAGCAGCTAATCTTGGCATTCTTGATTGAAGTTATCATGGAGTAACTTTGGAAAAGGTTGGTTGGGTATTATGAAGAGTTGTGGAGACACCTTATGTGACTAATAAAGTTGTTATTGATGAGCTAAAGCATTTTGAAGATTGAAGACATTGAAGGTGATCTTGAAGATATTGTCAAGGCTTATTCCAAGAATACATTGGGAGCCTCGAAGAACCATTGAATCCATATTCAAGATCGTAAGTAGAGGGTTGGAGCCCTAGAGGATAGGTGTCCTAAAAAGATCAGGTTGGAGCTTGTGCCAGAAAGAGGGTTATTTCCCTATAGGATTGGAGTCCTCAAGAAGACAAAGTTGGTGCTTAGAAAACTATAGGTTGGTGCCTGGTAGATTGAATATTGGTGTCGTTAGCTATGATTGGATCCCTAAACATTACTGTATTTTATTTATTGTAAACAAGAGGATTGGAGTCAACATTATTTCTAAGTAATAAAATTATTTATTCTATATTGTTCATTTTTTGTTTTGTATATAAGGGATCTAGACTAGTAAAGTAACAATTGTAAAATAAATATTGATTCACCCCCCCTCTTAGTATTTACAACATTTTGTTATAGAAAAGATTCCATAAAATTTACGTGTATGAATGCAACCTATATGTAAAAAGGTGTGTTAAAGGAAATGTTGAAACATTTTAATAAACAAAATCACTCGGATAAATTAATCTTATTAGAATGTTTTGAATCTTGGATTGTTGATAAAAATGGTTCTACTTTTAAGGCTCTTCCATGTTATGTTATTTGGAAAATCTAAATATCAAGAAATAGGATGATGTTTGAAGGAGTGGAGGTAAGCTAGGTGTCGTTCAATTCAATGGCATTAGAAATTTGTTACATTTAATTCATCAATCTAGGTTGGAAAGCTTGAGAAGTGTAAGGCACCATATATGCTAGGACTTAATTTCTAACGTTGTAATCTATGCGAGAATTGACAAAAGGGAAAGTTGAGACAAGTGCCATAGAGTGGACAACATTTTTCTCAAGTATATTACACAATGATTTTGTCCTTGTGATTCAGCTGAGCTAATATATTTAATAGGTTGATCATAAAATTGAGACAAATGACACAAGATACTCAGGGTTCTGCACAAGCAACACAAGGTTTTGTATTTGTGTTCAATTAAATAATCAATCCAGAATAGATTGAGTAACAACTATTCTAATTGAAAATAGAGATGTAATCGCTACAACTAAACATAAGCTATTGTAAAGAAATGACTAATCAACATGTAATATATTCTACTATGTTCATGAAAATGAAATATAAATAAATTATAACCATACAAAAGAAAATATTGTCAACATGTGTCCTCGTAGGGGACCCTTCCTAGTTGGTTCACATGTTACTATAATAGAACACAAACCAACTAAAACAAGTATCACCAAATTTTAAACAAGATCGGGAATGACACATCATAATTATAGAACATGAAAGCTATATTAAACTTATAATTTTTTCCAATACATCCAACTTTACTTCTCAAACAGAAACAAAAGTATTTATAATATAAAATATAAAATCGTTTCAAGGGTTTTCTACTAATCCATAGGAACAAATAACATATTTTAGATTGCATGGAAATAAAAGAGTGATTTGATGATCTGAGAGATTCTTGATGGGGTCATGAATCTCTTTTTATATCTCAACTTTGTATAATTTTAATCCATCACATAGTGTAAACAATTGCCATCAAACAACCCCAAGGGTTAGCTCAGTTGGTCAAAACCAATGCCTCATCGATCGAGAGGTCACAGGGTCCATTCTGCCCGAAGCCCTTGGGGTTAGGCCTTGCTAGTGGGTTGCACGGATAGATTCCCTTTGGGGTCGATCAGCCCAAATTTTTCCGTGGACGTAGCGACCACCCATTGACCAAGGTGTTCGTGAACCACAACCAAAAAAAAAAAAAAAATTGCCATCAAACTTGAACTCTACCATGTTACTCTATCCACCACCTGAATTGTTGATTGAGTTGTTTGACAAAGCTCTTCTAGCGACATGGATGTATTTTGGATACGACAATGAGTGGAAAACCATGTTTTAATTTTTTGCTACATCCCTTAGTTTTTTATTTTTTTGGATCATGCTTGGAGATATGGTAACATGTGATTTGGCTACGTAAAGAAGGAGCATCTATAGAACATGTGAGTTGTTACATTCATAAAATTTTAAAAAAATTTCATAAAGAAACTGTTGTAGCAGCTACAACCACCCTCCAAAATTTTTCCTTAGCTTCATTTTGGAGCCTCTCTTCCAATCTTCACAACAACTTGTCTTGCTTCATCAGGATCACAAGCTTCAGTGTTTAGTTTTCACAAAGGCAGCCTATCGATCACAACTTGATGCATTCCCCTCATAGGTTGTTCACCCAAACTTGGTTCAGCTGCAAGCTGAGAAGCTTCACCAAGAGAATTACGCATTTCTGGAGGGCAACTAGCCTTCCCTCCAGAAATTGCACAATCCTATGTGGCAGCCTGTTGGGCTCCAAGATTGCGCAATTCTGCCAGTCAACACTCTTAGCAAGAATTGCGCAATTTTCCCCAGCAGGGCTGCTCAGCCCAAAGTTTTTGCAAATCTGGGTAGCAATCAGCTGCCCAGAAATTGCGCAAATCTCTTAGGCAGCCAGCCCGGCTCCCTACTAGAAATGCGCATTTTCTCCCAGTTGTCGAGTAGTCTCTTACATGTGTAGCTGAATTGACCGGTTCACTCTAAGACAGAGCAAAACTGACTTGCATGCATGCGCTCCTTCTCCCAAGGCAGCATGCAAAGGCATCCCTTATTCCAAGGATCTTTTCATAGCAATTTGAGGTTACATGTAAGGATCATTTCAGAAACCTCCCACCAAGGGTCGCTTTCCCTAGATTTGTGGCATGCGCATCACAACCTTGATGTTATCAAAACTCATCAATCGGATGTTGCAGAGCTCATTCCTCACTTCAACCTTGCAGCTCTGACATCCCACATCACAACTAGGAGTTGTCGGCACATTCAATTCAGCTATTTTGGGGTAAGCTCGCTTCCCATGCCTTGTGTTGCATTTTTGTCACTTTTTTGTGTTTTCACTTGAGTGAGTATTGTTTGCTTGATTTCAATGAGCGCTTGTTGTCATTTACATGTATATTAGCTTGTCCTAGCACTGTTTCAGTTTTAATCAACATCTCACTGCTGTCGCATGCATGAAACTGTTTTTCGTGAACGGTTGTTGATTTGGTGACTCACCTCACCCACATGCATGTTGTTCCATTTTCTGAATCTTTCAATCGCCATTTTCATACATGATCATTCGCTTATGATTACACTCAATATCAGCATGCATTCGCACTCACATTCACTTTCAGTTTCCTGTCGGGGAGTCTAGCAAACCTCGACCCAGACTTTGCCTCACCAAGACAATATTGCGCAATCCTGAGAGGGAAGGCTTTGCCTTCCTCCCCAGAAATATGAATTTCTGCCCAACAACTATTCCCCAAGCTTTCTTTGCGCAATCCTGAGGGACAATGACTGCTGGCCAAGAAAATTGCACAATGCAGTCATTGAGCCTGCAACCATTTCCAGTTGAGATTGCGCATTGCACAATCCAGTAGTCAGCAACCATACTGGACTGTGCATTGTGTAGTTCTAGTAGTCAACCAGTCTCCCAATAGCCCAGACAATAACTTGTGCAATCTTGGCAGTCATTCTCCTGACCTCCCGACCGAAATTGCGCAACCTTCATGATCAGTCACACAAGTATTACAGGTGCTCATCTTCCTCTCAGTAGTGCGGGTATAATGGTTTCTAGGAGAGCAGAGTCGAAGACACCATTCAGAGCACACCTAGAGATGCAGTTGATCGAGTGTCTATGAGATTGCCTACTCACGAAGACATCAATTTGTTCGTAGACAAGGACATCAAGATATGACAATAGCATCATCATAGCGAGCAGCATCATGAACAGTAGTTGAACGCAGCATACCGACTACAGCAAATGCAATGGATGTAATGAACGCAACAAATGCAGTGAATACAAGAGGAAGGTTGTTGACAACACAAAGGCGGGACAAAGTTGCAAGATCAAGCAGATCCACTGATAATGAAAGAAACTTTGGAGACTTAGGCTATGAGGTGATGGTGCGACATGAAGACCACGTGAAGATAGGAATGGAACTGTTACACAGCAATTTGTCACCATCCCTGTTACCCTTTCTCCCGCACCTTGGAGGACTCATTCCGGGACCTGTGAGAAGTGACATGACCTGGAAACACTTGCATTGTATTCCCCTAGACATGAACTTCATATGCCCTGAAGACACCTTTTGCAAAATACCCATAAAAATAGCATTTTTTTCATTGGCGCGGTTTCACTCTGTATCACTCGCGCCAATGGGGGAAATCCTCCAAAGAGGGCGCGCCAACTGGCGCTCTGTCTCAGATTCGCACTCGCACTAGCCCAGTTGGGTAAAGTTTTTAACAAACAAACTTACGAAGGTTCTTCCTAACCCATTCATGAACTGATTCCATCTTGAGTTGGTTCAGTTTGGCTTCGAATCTCC
>APFE031324936.1:45182-65593 GCA_000404065.3 Pinus taeda | reverse complement strand
TAGCCAGCCTCTTGACCATTACATGTTTTGAGCAGTTCCACCATTGTCGGAACCAGTTGCTACCCTTTATACCACTCGTTCCTCTAGGACGAGTCACCTTTAAGCTCTTTTCTGACTCGTGAAATATGAAAATATTGCCGAGTATTTTTTTCCCTTTTTGACTCGTTAAAGAGAATAAAAATGGAGGTCTGCTTTCAGCTCTTTTCTGACCATCTAAATGTGAAAAGATTGCCGAGTTGTTCCTCTTGAATCGTTAAACGTAAATGAGAGGCGGTCGTCTTTAAACTCTTTTCCGACTGTGTAAACATGAAAAGATCGTCAGGCCCTTGTCGTTTCAGGCTCGTTAACGGTTACGAAATGACGTGATTTCGGTCGCTTTTTTACTTTTTCAGGTTGCAATCACTAATCATGAAAAGTACTCCTCGGTTAAAAAATGATCAGGCGGTTCTTTCGAGCATTGTTTTATACTTTTTCGGGCTCGAGAGACACAACTTTATGAAAAAGAACACCCCTGGAGTTTACTTTTCCGCTGTCTCTTCAAACTCTCTAAACATGAAAAGACGTCGAGTTCTTCCTTTGTCAGACTCGTTAAAACTTAATGACATCAGATTCCATCGAAATGACACCTTTCAAGCATATGCTATCCCCGTCAAGCTTGTCATAAAAAATAACTGGGGTACTCGCCAGAAATGGTGGGGAAAATGGAACCACAATTATTGTCATGTCGGCAGTATGTCGCTCTTGAACATGGCACTTGTCTGCATTCATGTCTGGGTGGGGACATCTCATCTTGTTTTTTACACTTGCCTCCGTGGGTTTGGGTTATCCTGTTTGACCTCTCATCTTCTCGTCGCCTTGTCACCATGACCTTTGATCATTTGATCTCAAATACTGCCAAGTCCACTGTCGTGCCGCCAATATGTTCAAGAGAAGTTGACCTCTACAGAATACTCAACCTCCCTCTGATACCTCACATAATCCTGATTCACAAACATCTTATCCTTCTCTGTCTCGTGTCGATGATGTGGGAAACATTATGGCCCACCTTCGATTAAGATCACTTCCTGTCGACTTCAGCTCATTATCCAGGAATTTAACCCAGAGACTCCCTTCAGGTGCCTTGGAGCTTGCATGCCTCAATGGCAGGTTCTTCATGTTCGAAGCGAGGTTTTCATCACTGGCCTCTGATCGAATGATTCTATGGGTGTTCGACGCCAGCTCACTGATTCACACGCCATAGATTGTACCTATAGTACCTTGAGGACCATTGTCATTAATGGTGGTACCTCTCGCGTATGTTAACAGTTTTCATCATTGACTGGTAATCAGACGATGTTCCTGAATGTTCGACTTCGACTCCCATATTCGCATGCTTGAACTTGTACTTTGTTCGGGTCGAGATGGAGAGCAAGACCCTGGATTTTGTCTGTTGAGATCCAGGTTGCATTTTTGTGGATTATTATGATCATTACATGACTCATTCACTGGATGGCTATGACCATGCCTGAGTCTACTTATCGATCCTTACTGGATGGCTGCACCCATACCTTAAATCCAGATTTTTACGTACTTTGCTATGGATGGTTGCGCCCATACCACATACATCATGTACTTGAGATATCAGTTGTACTTCTTCATGCAGATTCTCCGGGGGCAGTGTTTTCAGTTGGCCATGTGCTTGTAAAGCATTTCACCCCTCTCTCTCTCGGGCCTCATCCTTTAGGGGGCATCTGTTACACAGCAATTTGTCACCGTCCCTGTTACCCTTTCTCCCGCACCTTGGAGGACTCATTCTGGGACCTGTGAGAAGTGACATGACCTGGAAACACTTGCATTGTATTCCCCTAGACATGAACTTCATATGCCCTGAAGACACCTTCTGCAAAATAACCATAAAAATAGCCCTTTTTCCATTGGCGCGGTTTCACTATGTATCACTCGCGCCAATGGGGGAAATCCTCCAAAGAGGGTGCGCCAGCTGGCGCTCTGTCTCAGAGTCGCACTCGCGCTAGCCCAGTTGGGTAAAGTTTTTAACAAACAAACTTACGAAGGTTCTTCCTAACCCATTCATGAACTGATTCCATGTTGAGTTGGTTCAGTTTGGCTTCAAATCTCCATAGAAGGGAAGTTGTTTGCCACCTTCTCATGGAAGCTTCTTAGTGATAAATCCAACCCCATGAATATTGTGGAAATCCTAACTCCTTCTCCTCTATCTATAAAAGCTTGTCCTTTTGCCTTTGACAAGCTAGTTCCAAGTTCTAAGTCCCAAAGTCTAATAATTTGCTAAGCTCATGCTACAAGAAGCCTTCTTCATTCCCATAAGGCTAAATCTAAAGTGAGGAGATTCTTGTCCAAGTAACCAAGGAGAGAGAGGCTTGTTCCCCACTCCCAACAAGCTTTGCAAGGCATGTGCTGCTAATCGCCCAGCCAAAGGAGGATATGATGTCAGAACTATGGTTGTATTCTTCTTTGTTTATCCATAATAGACGACTATCATTATGTTTCCACTCTTATTGTCTTTTGTAATGATGATTGAGTTATATCCTTTCTGACTGATATATAGTTGCATCTATTGGATTTTATGCTTGTATTTGTGTTGTTCTTTGCATGTGCAGGTGTCCGTTCACGAGGATCGTGGGGATTGTGACCGGCCGGAGCGAAGGAACGGGAGCGTCGACTCTTCTACAAGTACTAGCGTTGGAATCCAGGTAGGCCCTCATCATTGGCCTTTGATTTGTAATTAGGAACCTGCGTGTTACCGTTGTTTGATTGTTGCTAGACCCCATTTGGGCTAGTAGGGATCACCTCTGTCCGCAAAGGGGATTTACCTCCACAACAGGAACAAAGAAGGAGTTGCATGTGTTGAAGCAGCAACTGAGGAAGAACATGAAGCTGCATAGACAAACGAATGAGTTGCAGCAGGAACAGGAACAACAGTGGGTGCAATGTGCACTTACGGATGAAATTGAGCCTGCACAAGTTAAATATCCTGTTAGAGCCTAGATTTATCTCAGGCTGAAAACGTAAGCTTCTAGGTCCACATCAAACCACGCTCAGCCTCGTAGCTAGCCCTACGAGGATAGAAGAGGGCTCTCTCCAGGTCAATCTCAGCAAAGATAATCGAATGGGCTTGAGATCACCGATTTTACAACTAATCTTAGGCTAGGTATGTAGTGCAAGGATTTGATTTGAGTTTTTTGGGGGTTTTGTGTTGGAAAAAGGGAAAGGCAATTTTGGGTCTGGGGATGAGGCACAGTATTTGCAGAGTTCTGATTGGGGCAAGGAAGGAAATTGTTTTGATGCTTTGGAATGAATGAATGGATGGATCATACTGGTGAGGAGCTAAGGAGGGCAAGAGGGTCTCAAGAGTCCTCCTTAAACAGATGAAAACATGTAAAATTAAACAAAATTTCAAGGCAGAGCATAGCAATCCAATGGATTCTACCTTAATCACTCATTTGTTTAATTTTAGAAGAAAAGAGAAGGGAAAATGATACACATAAACATCAGTGAACTTACAATTACACAGAGAAAAACACCATCAAAACACAAAGCCACATGGATCCCAAACAAGTGCTGCAAAACCTTGGTCTTTCCTTTGCCAAAAATGCAGAGATAAAATGTACAATGATGTGCCAAGCAATCCCAAGTGTCCAACCCTAAAAATGACTTAGAAATTACATGGTATAGGCTAGCCCAACCCTTTCCCTTGCCTCTAGGGGTCGAGCTCATCATTCTAGGAGTTGTTTCAACCAATTCTAAACAAAGCACTAAAATCTAGGCAATCAAACAACTTGCCTCTATAAGGTAGGAAACTGATTCATTCATTAAATTTTCACTTTTTAATGAATGAATCCTCTAGGAAAAGTAAATATGTGCCAAACTTACATAATATTCACCAAGTTACATCAATATAGGTCAATAATTACATCACAAAGCAAAACTAGTCAAAACTGGCCGAATTTCTAAGCTGGAAGGTGAAAATTTTGGCAAAAATCCTCTATGCGCCGCACCAAATCCTCTATGCATCGTGCCACTTTGAGGCTGAATTTGAGGCACTTATGGAAGTCCAAATAGAGCCCAAGATAGCTTGTTGGAACACCCTACCTGTCTACTTTCCAACCCAAGTATCATTTTTCAATTTGGTGTCCATTTTCCCCTCCAAAACTTCAATCTCCCAAGACTGCTTCCTGTGTGTCAAAACAGGGGCAGTGAGGTCATTTTTTGAGTGTTTTTGACCTCTTGGGGACTCAAAAACTTCCCACACTTCTTGGCCATGCACCAGCAGTCATGCTTTTTAATGCCAAATCCAAAAATATAAATTTTTTGCAATTTGGAGCCCTCTAGCAAAAGCGAGCACCACGTGGCGCGGCGCATAGGGAGGCAAGACTTGTTTTTCAGTGCAAAAATTTTCAAAAATGAAAAACTTACTCCAAATTTCTTGAAATTTGGGTTGTACCTTCTATATCAAGTGTCATGCTGGGTAAAGAGGCTTCGACCAATATCCGAAGGCGATCATGCTCCTTTTGCCTCTTTTGCTTCTTTATTGCCTTTTTCAATTTTGCCTTCAGATTTCTTATTCGTGCCTTGGAACTCATATTTCGGGCCCTGTAATGGAAAGCCATGTGTCTCAATAATGCTTTGTCCCTGTCGGCCTTTTCCAGTAGTCTCTCCAGGTGGATGTTGATTCTCTCGAGCCAAGACTTCCGATCATCATTAATCTCTTGCTCCAATGAAGTGAGCTCAATCCTTCTCCTTTGGGCAGCTTGGCGATTCTCGCAGATGTTTTGCAACTCCATGATTGCCTGCTGATCTTCGAGCTATTTTTTCCTCTACTCCAAATATTTCATAGTCCACTTAGCCCTCTCCAAGTTAAGGGACAAGGTTATGATCTCTGTCTATTTCTCCTGGATGATCTCTCTAAGATGTGCATTTTGCGAGCCCATGTCTGTAACATCATCCTGGACAAGAATGAAATCAGTCTCTCGCTCACCTGAAGGCCCCTCATCCTGCATTGGCCTCTTGCCTTTGTCCTGTACCTGTGATGCTAATGTCGGAAGTGAGGCCCCTTCCACCCCGGGTGGAGATAAAACTTGCTTTGCTACTACAAATAACTGTCTCATGCCCTTCTGATATGTAATGAAGACCAGTATAGTAGCAGCGTGTGGATCATGGCCTTCTTGCTGATGAGAAGGTCCACCAGTCTCATGCCCAACCTCTGAAGGTCCCTGTGAAGCTCTCAAAAAGTCACGAGAGATGAAATCATCCCAAGTGATACCCTGTAATCCAAGCTAATGAACCACCAAAATCTTGATGAGAGCGAAATGGCAAGTGTTGTTCAACTGCTGCTCAGGGGTCTTGTGCTGCACAAGGGCGGTCATCCTCTCTATGTTCCGACATATGAAATAAGGAATGTTCATCATCCTTACCCGGGTGAAATGCATGAGCAACCTGATGTGATAAGCATATACTCGGGAGAAGCGACCTTCACAACTGAAATACTTCATGATTAATTTCATTAATGGAGCATATTCATCTTTGAGATATCGGAACGGGAACACTCTCTTGAGCTGCCTCAAGAAACCAGGTTTAATATATGGCTCATAATGTTGTCGCTCAATCTTCTGCTTCTTGTTCCATGGTTCTCCAATGTTTAGTATGCCGGTTGCTAATGAGATAGAATCTGGTGTAAGTGTGAAAGTGACACCAGCCAAAGTAACTCGATCACCATGTAAATGTAATACAAATAAGCAAGACAACTCATGATGGATTTGAACAGTAGCAACCTTCTCACAAAATTCATAACATGACTGAAACTGGAAACAAGAAACGGCAAGAGGGAAAGCCTGCAATTCTGTAAGGGTGGTCGGTTCTTCTCTAACATGTCTGCCACCTTTATGAGGCCTCCAGGGTGCATGTCCCTCCGTGGGTGAGTCACATTGGGTCTCTACTTCATCATCCGATGAATGAATGGATGACATAATTGCTGTTGTACAAATTACATTGGAGAAAAATATTCTGGTGTTAAAACTGTGTTGGACTACTTTGTTTGTGATGTGGTTGAATTCTGGAAAATCCACGCAAGTGATTGGCAATTTGGCGAAATTTCAAGCAAATTCGGGCTTTCTGGTGTATGCGCCGTGCCTCATACCTAGTGTTTTGTGTCGTCCCAGTGCATCGCGCCCGTGTTATTTAACACTGTGTGGTTTCTCCCAGTGCACCACGCCTCCCCAGTGCGCTGCACCTCCCCAGTGTGCCGCATCACCTACTCTATGCGCCGCGCCGGCCAAACTTCCTCCAACTTCACCCAAATTGCGCACTAACTCAACCAATTTGCTTTGAATGGCTTCTCTTTGATCTTGGCATGCAAATGACATTGATCCTCATGGAAATATCCTTATAAAGACATGGATTTGATTTTTGTTTCTTGAAAACGCATTTTTGTAATGTTTGGCATTGGCACTTTTTGACATTTTAATACAACTTTGTTTTCTTAATTTCCTTTTTGATTTTTTGACTGAAATGATGAAATTCTTGGCAATTTTTTGCAGGGATAGCTGACATGGAATTTGGCAAAGGAGACCAGGGTTACACCTGAAGAATTCAACAACTGAAAAACTTTTGAAAATTATGGCAAGTTATTACAAAACGGAATGACGAATTACGAATTTTCTTCAAAATAGAGTTTTGAAGAAAAGTCATAGTCCAGCAATATGACGATGAAAATATTTGAAATGAAAACTCATTAAGAACCTCCCTCTGGCCTGCTGGCATTATTGGACATTTTGAAGACACAATTTTGTGAAACCCTAGACCTAGTGACTAAAATGACTCTTGCTGATCAAAAGACTAAAACAGGGCTATGAGTGACTCCAAAAACTTGATTTTGATGAATACACCTGAGCCAACAGTGCAAGGCATGAGGGGTAATGAATAATAAGACCCTTCCGTCAGATTATGGCATGCCCCTAACAGAATGAAACTGAGTGAATCAAGCGAGACACCTAAAAATGAAATGTAATAAAGAGAAATGATCTCTAATGGAGGGATGTAAAGACCGACTCTAACATTGGCTCCAATGGTGATGGTAGCTCCTTGGAGGTGCCAAGAACGGCAGATCTCTAGGATAGCTAGACGGTGCCTTCGTCCATTGGGCTATGGAGTCCATTATTTTGACAAATCGACACAAGACTCTTGACGCGTTTATTGACTCAAACTGACTCGATTATGAACCCAAAACTGAAATCTTTCTTTAGAATTATAGCCTTCACTTTGGGCCCCAGACTGAAGAAAAGATCCCAGCACACCCTTGCAATGAAACTGAAATTAAAATGGTATATATAGTGACAATGTAGGCAGCCGAAACAACTCAGAAATGATACCTCTTGAGCAGCAGACCATTGACTGGCCCTCCGGGACATTCTTCTTTGTTCATCTCCTTCAGAAGAAAAGCATTCTGACCACGATATGCAGCAATTTTGAAGGGACCTTTCCAGAGATTTTCAAACTTACCATGCTTACCCTTTTCCTCATTCCTTGCATCCCATTTCAGCACCACTTCCTCCAATTGGAATTTGTCTGCCTTCACTTTTCTGTCATAGATTTTCTTAATCTTCTCCTGCAACTTGGATGTGTTTTGCAAGACCTCTTCTCTTGTCTGTTGCAAATGGACCATTTGGTTTAGTCTTCTCTGCATAGGATCTTCCTCACTGCCGGCCTCCTGAATAAGTTTAACTACCGGGGCTGCTAGAGAAGTAGGGAACACTGTATCAACTCCATAAACAAGCTCAAAGGGAGACATACCAATGGATTTCTTTTGGCTGACCCGATCTGCCCAAAGTGCATTGACCAACTTCTTATGCCAACTCTTCTTGTTAATTTCCAGCAACTTCTTGAGGATGTTAACTAAAGATTTATTAGAAGACTCCACCAAACCATTTCCTTGCGGATGATAGGCGGTTGAGTGACCCAAAATGATTTTATACTTGTTACAAAACTCAATCATCCTCTTTGATTTGAAAGTTGTTGCGTTATCAGTAATTAGCTTATTCAGGCAACCAAAACGAGACAAGATGTTATGCTCAAGGAATGAAATAATTACCGCATCCGTAGCCTGTCTAGTGGGAATATCTTCGATCCATTTCCTGAAATAATTTGTTGCCGTGAGAATCCATCAATGTTGACCGGAAGAAGCGGGATGAATTTCACCAATGAAATCCAACCCCCACTGCTGAAAAGGGGCATTCACCTGAATGGGCTTAAGCGGAAAAGGTTGTAATTTCTGCCTTCCTTCAAAAATCTGACATTGATGACAACTCTTGACAACCTTATATACATTAGCAAACAATGTCGGCCAATAGTATCCCGCTCTCAAATTGTATTTGTCGTTGTTTTCCAAAAAAGGTGACTGCCACAATCCCCTTTGTGGAAATCCTCCATGACCTGCTTTGCTTCTTCTTCCACCAAACAATTCAACAGAACACCACCGATATCTTTCCAATAAAGTGCAGAATTTAGAATGCAAAACTTTACAGCCTTCAATTTGAGAGTTCTACTTTTGTTTCTAGTCATGTCGGGTGGTGGTGACAAGTTTTGCAGCACATATATGATATCTAAATACCACGAGGAAAGAACAAACATTTCGGATACCTGAATTGATGAACCTTTCTCATTCTCATCGGACATAGCAGTGATCAGATTTATGTCTAAGGCGTGCAAGTTTGATTCAGCCATTAACTTTGCCAATCCATGTCCTTTAACAAGATTGGTCGGCTTTATCTCCACATCATACTCCAACAAAGCTGCAATCCACTTGCCTTGTCTTCATTCCGGATCTGTCTGCACTAAAACATCCTTGACAGCAGCGTTAGGAACATAAGCCAAAGTATGAGAATGCAAGATATATACCCGAAAATCTTTCAACGCTTTCACAAGTGCAAGGGCCTGCTTTTCAATGATGTTGCATTTCAAGGCTACATCTCTTATGGTTCGGCTGAAGAAAGAAATTGGTCGTTCATACTCATCTCTTTTCTGCATTAATACAGCTGCCATTGTGTGCTCCGAAGAAAAAGAAAACAATATAAAATCCTGAGTGTAGTCCGGGCTAATTAGAACCGGAGCTGAAGAAAGAGCCAATTTGACTAAATTAAAAGACTTAATCGCCTCTTCCGTCCACTTCACTTGGCTGTCCTTCTTAAGCATGTTTGTAATCTCTCTTAGGTGTTCAGCAAGATTAGGAACAAAGCGGCGTAAAAAATTGATCTTACCATTAAAAGATTGAATCTCCTTCTTGTTCCGGGGAAATTCAATTTTCTGAATCGCTTCTACATGTGCTGGATCAATTCAAATGCCATCTTTTGAGATAATGTGTCCAAGTAGTTTGCCCTCATCCATGGGAAACAAGCTCTTCTTTGGATTCAATGACACACCATATTTTCTACACTTTTGAAAGACAATTTTCAAATGATACAAGTGTTCTTAATCTGATTTGGAAAACACTGTCAGATCATCAAGGTATATAACCAAAAAGACATCCTTCTCATTTGCGAAAGCCAAGTCGATTGCCCGCTGAAATGTGGCCCCTGCGTTCTTCAAACCGAAAGGCATTTTAGCATAATGAAAAGTCCTCCACGGAGTGGTGAACGTTGTTTTGTCCCAGTCATCTTCATGGACCAAAATTTGGTTATATCTAGATAACCATCGAGTAGTGACATTCGAGATGCTCCAACTACTCATTGAAGTATATGATCCATTTTGGGCAATGGATAATTATCCTTCAATGAAACTTTATTGAGATTCCTAAAATCAATGCACAAGCGAATATCACCCGTCTTCTTTCGTATGAGTACCAAATTAGAGATCCAGTCGAAAAATCTGATGGGAACAATGGTTCCTAATTTGTACAACTTGTTTATATCCTTCTCAATTGATGGCAGCAGTTTTGGATTTAGCCTTCTCAACTTCTGTCTAAAAGGCTTTT
Organism: Pinus taeda; assembly: GCA_000404065.3. Taxonomy (NCBI): domain Eukaryota; kingdom Viridiplantae; phylum Streptophyta; class Pinopsida; order Pinales; family Pinaceae; genus Pinus; species Pinus taeda. The sequence goes on along the minus strand of APFE031324936.1, from coordinate 55,614 downwards.
GATTGGGCTTAATGGGAATAATGTGCTTAATTATATTGGTATCATATGTCTTCAAATCAGAATAATCCCAAGCAAACACATCGGAAAAAGATGACAACAAACTGATATATTTGGCTTTTACCTTTTGTGGCAATGCTTTGGACAATTTTACCATTTTTGGATTTGCAGTTGTTCTGATATTGACCTCTTCAACACCCTTCTCCGTTTGCTGCAATGTTGGCTTGCGGGCTACGTCATCTTGATCAAAGAGTTCTTCTAAAGGTATCAATCCTTTAGGAATTATGTTATCCTTTAGCTGCAGCACTTCCATTTGATTGATCTGCACATCATCTTCACCATCATCATGTTCTACATCAATTCAGGTGTCTTTGAACTTACCTTTGTTTTGCAGAAAATCATCAATTTCCTCATCATCTTGGAAAACTTGCCAATATCTCTGATTATCCGAGACAGTCGGACGATGCTTGACATGGATTTCAAATTTATTATTGGAGTTCATTGGAATCTTCAAACTACTTACTGCCTTAGCAAGTGCATCAGCAATGCCATTTTGAATACGAGGCACACACGTCAAGGTATAATTTGAAAACAATTTCAGGATGTCCAGGACTGCATTTCGGTAAGCTTGCATCCAAGGATGTTTTTCTTGATACTCGCCTTTAACTTGCTTAATCACCAATTCGGAGTCACCATATACTGCAATCCTTTTAGAATTCATCTTTCTTAGAATTTTTAGGCCAGCAATCAAAGTCTCGTACCCAGCCTCATTGTTCGAACAATCAAAAGCTAGCTTGTAAGAACATACCCGCACATTACTAGGCATTTTGTTCGGAGTGGAGAGAGGACTACGTACCCAAATACCAATTCCAGCACCATCATTTCCCACTGCACCATCGAAATCCATGGTCCACAGGCCCTCTTCATCTTCTTCTAAGTGCTGAAATGTTGTTGGCTCTATTTTTCCTGCTTGCTGTCCATTGTCTTTGGCTGATTGCACAACGGTATTCTGTTGTTTTTGTCCTTCTTTATTCAAAACTTCTCTGAAATTCTCAGCTATTTCTGGAATATCATCTGCTACAACTAATTGACTATCAATATCATTGAAACTATCTGAATACAAAACAAAAGACTCTAAATCTATATGTACATAATTAATCGGATGATTAATTGGTTTCTCCTTGCTTGTAATCATGTATTTCATTTTTTGTTCCCGATACAATTTTCTCATTTGGCCAAACACAGGAATCGTTGCATAGGAGAAATCTAGTTGTAATGTCCCTTTCAACTTCACTCCCCAAGACCTGGAAAGAAGCATACCAAACCTGGGAGGAATGTCTGCCACAACAACATCCATCAAAACATTCTTCGTAGGGATCTGATCCAAACGTACGACCAAGTCTTTGATAAGCCCAATACATCTCACTCTGCTAGAATCAAACGAAAAGAGATCACGGTATCTCCTTGTGATGTCCAAACCCAACTTCTCCATGATAGCTTTCGGCATAAGATTGTGGGAAGCACCGGAATCAAACATGGCATTATGCAACAAAAACTCATGCAATCTTAAACTAATATAGAAAGGTGGCACATCATTGTCTGGAGACTCACCATTCAATGTTGGTCCAAACATCAGTTTAGGTTGATCATCTTCCACACTCACCATATCAAACGTTGGATCAAAATTCAAAACTTTAGAGACTTGACCTCTATAATCGATGTTCCTCATTAGTTCGGTCAAGGGAATGGAAAACTTCAATTTAGAAATTTCATTTTCTAAACTAAAAGTTGAGATCTTTTCTACCTCTTTGGCTAGAACATCTTTTCTTTCAGCTTTATTCGTTGGTACAACTAGCTGATTTGAATTCTCTGTTGATGGTGATTTGCTAATATTGGGATCAACTACCTCTTTTCCTTTCCTTTGTGCATCAGATGACTCATTCTTGGATGTTGGAGCTTCCTTTCTCTTCTGGATTGGATTGATGGGAACATTTATGTTTCTAAGTGAATATTGACACTGTTGGTTGGACAAAGCATTCATATAACCTCGTTGATACTCATCTGACTCTTCTTCAATAACGGTGTCATTCGCCAAGATAAAATCCTCATCCTTCTCAACGGCTGAATTTCCTACATACTCATCATCTTCAGTGATAAAGGTGTGCATATCATCAGGAGTAAAGAAGTGATTTTCTTCTCCTATTACATTGTCTTCATCATCAGATTCGAGACCAACAAAATTCTGCTGAAGAGGTGTCTTTACTTGCTGTTTTTGTGGTGCCGGTTCTTGTGCTCGCTGCTCACGTTGTTTGATCCTGAATTGTGGCTGTTGTTGGCCATGGAAATTAGGATTCCAAATCTGTTGTTCAGGCTTATCAAGTGTTAACCTTTCAATCATCTTTTCTACCTTGCAGAGTACTTGGTCTGATGTAGAAGCTTCTTCCTTTATTAAAACTCTCTTCCTGGCTTTCAATCTAGCTCTCCTGTCATTCAAATTTGCCTCAACACTAACAGCAATTTTCTGCATCTCTTCTAAGGTAGCCGGATCTCTCTCTCACAGTTGATACGCCATATCAGGATCAAAACCATCCAGGAACTTAAGCAAAGCTGACTTTCTAGATGGCCTTAAATCATCAGGAATTGCATTATAAACCGCATTGAATCTACTACAGTAGTCTTGCACGGACTCACCGACATTCCGCTTGATCTTGGTATATTCAGAAGTGATTTGAAGAGGATCTTTGTTAACCTTCCAGTGATCCAAAAACTATTTTTGAAGCTCATCTAATGTGGGAATACTTCTAGCTGCCAAAGCTCTGAACCATTTTCTTACCTCACCACCGAAAGTTTGCACAAAGAGTCTCATTGTTACATTTTCTTCATCAATTTCATACCGCTCAAAGAAATCTGACATTCTATCCACATGCTATTGAGCAGGACCACTTTGAGGAGTTTCATCGAACAATGGAATCTTACTCTGATAATCTGAAGGCATGTCATCCAAAACTTGAGGCAAAGTGAGACGAGCAAAACAAGCAACCATCGCTCTTGGTGGATTGGGTCTGGGGGATGTTGGGGGAGTAGGTACAGCTGATGTATGAGGTGTATGAGGCGGGGTGTGCGGAGGAGAAGCAATTTTGGATGTAGAAGGAGTAGATGAAGGCGAATCTACTGCAGACTTTTGATATGTGATTATAGGCTGCACTGGAATACTGGGAATGAAGGGCGGTTCGGTAGGAATCCTTGAGGTAGATGCCGTGACGGAAGATCCAAGGGTGGCAGATGCAACTTCTAGGAAATCAGCGATATTTGAAGCGTGAATTTCAGTCTGAAGGTGCCTCAAGATAAAATTCTCAATTGATTTATTGTTTCTTTCAACTTCAAGAGCTGCAGCAAAGTCAGGATTTGGAACTATAGAACCAAGAGCACTTTTAGATTTGGTTTCAAACAATGACAACTCAAAACGTGCATCAAATTCAAGTTCTTCCAGATATTTAAAAATTGCAGGGCATGAACGAGATTTGAACATGGGAGTGTTATAACTCTTTTGATGAAGAAGTCTTGGAATCAAATTGGGATTTTCGTAGACAGGGGGAGGATTTGGATCTGGATTAGCTCTGGTATGTCTTCTTGAAGCCAGTGTGTTGCTTTCAAATGATCAAATGGACATAAACAACTTTCTCAGCCTATGAATTCATAAGCTTATCATCCACAGCTTAGAATCATCACATACACCGGGGTGTTTGCGGGTTAGATTTTTCGTTAATGAGACTAGACCGGAGATTGACTGAAGTAGCATTTATCTACTTGCGCTAATGCAAAGCAAAAGTGTTTCGAAGGCTACCTGGCTAATCTTCAAACTCCGTCTGTAGTTTCAAAATGAAGAATACTAACAAATAATCAAATTACTCCCTAGTGGAGTCGCCACTATGTTAGAGCCTAGATTTACCTCAAGCTGAAAAGGTAAGCTTCTAGGGCCACATCAAACCACGCTCAGCCTCGTAGCTAGCCCTACGAGGACAGGAGAGGGCTCTCTCTGGGTCAATCTCAGCAAAGATAATTGAATGGGCTTGAGATGACCGATTTTACAACTAATCTTGGGCTAGGTATGTAGTGAAAGGATTTGATTTGAGTTTTTTGGGGGTTTTGTGTTGGAAAAGGGGAAAGGTAATTTTGGGTCTAGGATGAGGCACAGTTTTTGCAGAGTTCTGATTGGGGCAACGAAGGCAATTGTTTTGATGCTTTGGGATGAATGAATGGATGGATCAGACTGGTGAGGAGCTAAGGAGGGCAAGAGGATCTCAAGAGTCCTCCTTAAACAGATGAAAAACATGTAAAATTAAACAAAATTTCAAGGCAGAGCATAGCAGTCCAATGGATTCTACCTTAATCACTCATTTGTTTAATTTTAGAAGAAAAGAGAAGGGAAAATGATACACATAAACATCAGTGAACTTACTATTACATAGAGAAAAACACCATCAAAACATAGAGCCACATGGATCCCAAAAAAGTGCTACAAAACCTTGGTCTTTCCTTTGCCAAAAATGCAAAGATAAAATGTACAATGATGTGTCAAGCAATCCCAAGTGTCCAACCCTGAAAATGACTTAGAAATTACATGATATAGACTAGCCCAACCCTTTCCCTTGCCTCTAGGGGTCGAGCTCATCATTCTAGGAGTTGTTTCAACCAATTCTAAACAAAGCACTAAAATCTAGGCAATCAAACAACTTGCCTCTATAAGGTAGGAAGCTAATTCATTCAATAAATTTTCACTTTTTAATGAATGAATCCTCTACAACAAGTAAATATGTGCCAAACTTACATCATAGGCACTTCTCGAAATCCAAATTGAGCCCAAGATAGCTTGTTGGAAAGCCCTACCTATCTACTTTCCAACCCAAGTGGAATTTTTCAATTTGGTGTCCATTTGCCCCTCCAAAACTTCAATCTCCCAAGATTGCTTCCTGTGTGTCAAAACAGGGGTAGTGAGGTCATTTTTTGAGTGTTTTTGACCTCTTGGGGACTCAAAACTTGCCAAAACTTCTTGGCCATGCACCAGTTGTCATGATTTTTTATGCCAAATCCAAAAATATAAAGTTTTTGCAGTTTGGAGCCCTCTAGCAAAAGTGAGCGCCACGTGGTGCAGCGCATAAGGAGGCAAAACCTGTTTTTCAATCCAAAAATTTTCAAAAATGCAAAACTTGCTCCAAATTTCTTGAATTTTGGGTTGTACCTTCTATATCAAGTGTCATGTTGGGCTAAAGAGGCTTCGGCCAATATCTGAAGGCGATCATGCTCCTTTTGCCTCTTTTGCTTCTTTATTGCCTTTTTCAATTTTGCCTTCAAATTTCTTATTCGTGCCTTGGAACTGATATTTCGGGCCCTGTAATGGAAATCCATGTGTCTGCTTTGTCCCTGTCGGCCTTTTTCAGCAATCTCTCCAGGTGGATGTTGATTCTCTCGAGCCAAGACTCCCGATCATCATTAATCTCTTGCTCCAATGAAGTGAGCTCAATCCTTCTCCTTTGGGCAGCTTGGCGATTCTCACGGATGTTTCGCAACTCCATGATTGTCTGCTGATCTTCGAGCTGTTTGTTCCTCTGCTCCAAATATTTCATAGTCCACTTAGCCCTCTCCAAGTCAAGGGACAAGGCTGTGATCTCTGTCTGCTTCTCCTGGATGATCTCTCTAAGATGTGCATTTTGTGAGCCCATATCTATAACATCATCCTGAACGAGAATGAAATTAGTCTCTCGCTCACCTGAAGGCCCCTCGTCTTGCATTGGCCTCTTGCCTCTGTCCTGTACCTGTGATGCTGATGTCGGAAGCGAGGCCCCTTCCACCCCGGGTGGAGATAACACTCGCTTTGCTGCTGCAAATAATTGTCTCGTGCCCTTCTGATATGTAATGAAGACCGGTATAGTAGCAGTGTGTGGATCATGGCCTTCTTACTCATGAGAAGGTCCACCAGTCTCATGCCCAACCTCTGAAGGTCCCTATGAAGCTCTGAAAAAGTCACGAGAGATGAAATCATCCCAAGTGATACCCTGTAATCCAAGCTGATGAACCACCAAAATCTTGATGAGAGCAAAATGGCAAATGTTGTTGAACTGCTGCTCAGGGGTCTTGTGTTGCACAAGGGCGGTCATCCTCTCTATGTTCTGGAATATGAAATAAGGAATGTTCATCATCCTTACCTGGGTGAAATGCATGAGCAACCTAATGTGATAAGCATATACTCAGGAGAAGCGACCTTCACAACTGAAATACTTCATGATTAATTTCATTAATGGAGCATATTCATCTTTGAGATATCGGAACGGGAACACTCTCTTGAGCTGCCTCAAGAAACCGGGTTTAATATATGGCTCATAATGTTGCGGTCAATCTTTTGCTTCTTGTTCCATGGTTCTCCAATGTTCGGTATGCCGGTTGCTAATGAGATAGAATCTGGTGTAAGTGTGAAAGTGACACCAGCCAAAGTAACTCGATCACCATGTAAATGTAATACAAATAAGTGAGCCAACTCATGATGGATTTGAACAGTAGCAACCTTCTCACAAAATTCATAACATGACTGAAACTGGAAATAAGAAACGGCAAGAGGGCAAGCCTGCAATTTTGTAAGGGTGGTCGGTTCTTCTCTAACATGTCTGCCACCTTTATGAGGCCTCCAGGGTGCATGTCCCTCAGTGGGTGAGTCACTTTGGGTCTCCACTTCATAATCGGATGAATGACCGGATGACATAACTACTGTTGTAAAAATTGCCTTGGAGAAAAAGATGTTGGTGATAAAACTGTGTTGGACTGCTTTGTTTGTGATGTGGTTGAATTCTGGAAAATCCACGCAAGTGATTGGCAATTTGGCGAAATTTCAAGCAAATTCGGGCTTTCTGGTGTATGCGCCACGCCTCATACCCAGTGCGTCGCGCCCGTGTTATTTAACACTGTGTAGTTTCTCCCAGTGAGCCGCGCCTCCCCAGTGTGCTGCGCCACCTGCTCTATGCGTCGCGCCAGCCAAACTTCCTCCAACTTCACCCAAATTGCGCACTAACTCAACCAATTTTCTTTGAATGGCTTCTCTTTGATCTTGGCATGCAAATGACATTGATTTGATTTTTGTTTCTTGAAAACTCATTTTTGTAATGTTTGGCATTGGCACTTTTTGACATTTTAATACAACTCTGTTTTTTGAATTTCCTTTTTGATTTTTTGACTGAAATGATGAAATTCTTGGCAATTTTTTGCAAGGAAGTTGACATGGAATTTGGCAATGGACACCAAGGCTACGCCTAAAGAATTCAACAACTGAAAAACTTTTGAAAATTATGGCAATTTATTACAAAACAGAATGATGAATTACGAATTTTCTTCAAAACAGAGTTTTGAAGAAAAGTCATAGTCCAGCAATATGACGATGAAAATATTTGAAACGAAAACTCATTAAGAACCTCCCTCTGGCCTGTTGGCATTATTGGAAATTTTGAAGACACAATTTTGTGAAACCCTAGACCTAGTGACTAAAATGACTCTTGCTTATCAAAAGACTAAAACAGGGCTGTGAGTGACTCCAAAAACTTGATTTTGATGAACAGACCTGAGCCAGCAGTGCAAAGCATGAGGGGTAATGAATAACAAGACCCTTCCATCAGATTATGGCATGCCCCTAGCGGAATGCAACTAAGTGAATCAAGCAAGACACCTAAAGATGAAATGCAATAAATATAAATGATCTCTGATGGAGGGATGTAAAGATCGACTCTAACAGATCCATCCCAGTAGCTGACATGGGGCAGAAATGCTGAGCAGTGTTGTTGATCGTATGAAAGGGATTCAGCAGCATGCATGTCATTGTGCGCATGCATGCAGTCCAACCCATTCAACACACTCGCCAAGGCGAAGACAGGAAGCAGGTCCAACTGGAGTTGAACATGTACTTTGGCAAGTTGATGCACATGACCACTAGAACACACTTGAAGATCAGCATGGACACTATACATCAGTGTGTTTTCGGTTCAACCACACCCAAGAGGACCATGCACATGTTAATAGACAAGTTGGATGAAGGGGCCAAACCAATGCACCAGTTGCAACAGAGGCAAGAGTTCGCTTCAGCAAGATGTCACCATGAGGTGCATCCACACCATCACGGATGACCAAGCTTGGCATCAGCTCACCACCTTCACCATCACAAGCATGTCAAAGAGTTGGTCTCATCACAACGGAGAGAGTGTCAGTGATGTCTTGCATGGCTTTCTCAAGCCATGCTATCTCACATGAGTACATGTGCATTGTAATGTTGACTCATGTCAAGTGTAATTCAAGTGTCAATAGTTGGATGTAATAGTCATAGAGTAGGTTGTAGGTTTTAACCCCATACAGAAATTACCTGCATATGAATTCTAAAACACAGAAAATAAACAATGCGAGAGCATAACACATAAAACACATTCACAGATATTTTCCCACTGGATCCCAAAACCGGGACTACCAGCTTAATTTTTTCATTATGTTCCTTTCAATGTTATAATACATATTTATACATGTCGAAGCATCCAATACCATGGACCGAAAAACCATCGCGTCCAATACCATGGACCGAAAACCATCGCATCCAAAAAACATGTGTGAAAATCATACAAAAAACCATAGGTGGGTCTTCCCAACCTAACATAGGGTCCAAAACAAAAAAAATTCTGAGGCGCTGCCACGGACCCCATAAAGTGGGGTTACGGGTACCCCTCAAACCCCCTGTTAACTACGTGGAAAGAATATAACACAACCAACATTCTCCCACTTATTGTTTTCTTTCCATAGGGGGCCACAGGAGAGCTTAGTCATTTTTCCAGCCCTGAAATGCCCATTGTTTCTCTACACTAGGAGAACTTCTCATAGCTCATAGATTTTGTCAATGCATCTGCAGTATTCTTGAAGGTGTCCACCTTTACCAGCAACACCTTTTTGTCTTCTATCATATCCCTCACAAAGTGATACTGAACATCAATGTGCTTTGTCTTTGAATGATATGCAGGGTTCTTTGCCAAGAAAATTGCACTTTGGCTGTCACAGTCCATCCTTATAGCTTCCTATACTAACCCCATACTTGAACACAATCTTTGCAACCAAACTTCTTCCTTGCTTGCATGAGTGGTTGCCATGTATTCTTCCTTTGTAGTTGATAGTGCCACTACAAATTGTTTCTTACTCATCCAACTGATTGCACCTCCAAATAGGTCAAACACATACCCACTTGTAGATCTTCTCTAATCCAGATCTCCAGCCCAGTCTGCATCAACAAAGCCATAAATATCCAACACTCTGTCCAATCTTGGTCTTCCTTGGTAGCACAAACCATAATCACTAGTGCCATGCAAATCCCTGAAAACCTGCTTCACTGCTGTCCAGGCTCCTTCCCTGGTTTTGACATAAACCTGCTCAATACTCCTACTGCATGTGCAATGTCTGGTCTAGTATAGACCAATGCATACATCAAGCTATCGACTGCACTTGCATATGGAACACGGGACATTTCCTCTTCCTCTTCTTGTGTCTTGGGACACTGTTCAATAGATAACCTCACACCTACAGGAATAGGAACCTTCACCGGTTTACTATCCTGCATATTAAACCTCTGCAGTATTGTCTTGACATACTTCCTCTGGTTTAACCAGAGCTTCCTCTTTGTTTGATCTCTTTTAATTTCCATGCCCAAAATATAGTTTGTAGCACCGATATCTTTCATGTCGAATTTGGAGGACATTGGGTCTTCAAATCTTGGATAATTTCTTTGTCATTTCCAACCAGCAACATATCATCCACATATAAGACCAGATAAATAATATGGTCACCAATTAATTTAAAATACACACAATGATCTGCTTTGCTTTTGGTGAATCCAAGTCCCCGTATAAATGTATCAAATTTCTGATACCACATCCTTGGTGATTGTTTTAACCCATACAGAGACTTCTTTAACTTGCATACCAGTTCTTTCTTACCCTTCACCGCAAAGCCTTCAGGTTATTTCATGTAGATCTCCTCTTCCAGATCCCCATGAAGAAATGTTGTCTTCATATCCATCTGTTTTAACTCAAAATCAAAAGTAGCAGCAACAGATAAAAGTAATCTAATAGAAGTTACCTTGGCAACAGGAGAAAAAATATCACCAAAATCAATTCCCGGCACCTGGGAATACCTTTTGCTACCAACCGAGCTTTGTATTTCTCCACCTTCCCTTCTGCATTTGCCTTCTTCTTGAACACCCATTTGGCTGCCAATGGGTTTCCTTCCCGCCGACAACTCCACCAGATCCCAAGCCTCATTTTTGTGCAAAGATGCCATTTCATCAACCATGGCCTCTTTCCAGAGTTTTCCATCCTCTGAATCCACTGCTTCCTTCACCGTTCTGGGATCATCATCAGTAACAGAC
>APFE031324936.1:7754-33699 GCA_000404065.3 Pinus taeda | reverse complement strand
GCAAGGGAAAAGCTTTCCTGTGCAACAAGACAACTGGTGAGACCCGGAAGATAGGGGTTCGAGTAAGGAACCTTATCAGTTGCATGTAGATGGATGCGCAACAATGGCAGGCAAGGCAGAAGGATTGGTGAGCCGGGATGATGGCGAGTTGTGGCACACGAGATTGGGTCACCTTCACCATGGAGCCTTGAAGATACTGCAGTAGATCACTACAGGGCTTCCTAACGGCACACTTGCGCAGTCAGATCAGTGCAAGGGGTGTACTTTGGGGAAGTTTGTGAAAGCCACCTTTCACGAAAAGGATAGTCGCACCACGACGATCCTTGAGAGAATTCACACAAACGTGTGTGGACCTTTCTCAGTAGCTTCGACAACAAAACACAGGTATTATGTGATTTTTGTTGATGATTTCTCTCGTAAGTGCTGGATCTTCTTCATGCAGAAGAAGAGCGAGACATATCCAAAGTTCTGTGAATTCAAAGCACTGGTCGAGAAGGAGTCGGGGAAGAAAGTGAAGGCTCTTAGGAGCGATAATGGTGGTGAATACATCTCGGACAAGTTCAAGGATTTCTACAAGGCAAAAGGGATTCGAAGAGAGCTCATAGCTCCCCATAACCCACAACAGAACGGGGTAGCTGAGCAGAAGAATAAAACGTTTGTGGGCGCTGCACGGGTGATGTTGAATGATCAAGGCCTACCCGTTCACTTGTGGGCAGAAGCATGCAATACAACAGTTTATATGCAGAACCGTTTTCCTCATAAGATACTTGCCATGAGTACACCCGAGCAGGCTTATTCTGGTAAGAAGCCTGATCTTTCTCATTTGAGGATTTTTGGTGCTAACGTTTACATGCATGTGACGAAGGATGCTAGGAAGAAGTTGGAACCAACCGCAGAGGTTGGGATATTTGTGGGGTACACTGATACGCCCCACAACTATCGTTTGTATTTGCCAGACAGTGGTAAAAATGTTGTGCGATGGGATATAAAATTTCGGGAGGAGAAAGCCATGAAGTGTTCGCTTGAGAGGGAGCTACACTTGCATGCAGATGAGGAGCTATTAGTTCCTAAGGATGAGCTTCAGGACATGGATCAGCCACAGGATGAGGTTCTTGGAGTGGAAGAGACCACTCAAGTAGCGCCAACCATCAGAGGGCGAAAGCGCTTGATAGAAGCTGAGCGACTGGCTCAAGATGCAGAGAAAGTTGTAGGACCACCTATAGCCCAACGTAGACAGAGACAGTCACCTGATCGGTACACTGGATACATGGCTCTTATGAACAAGTGTGTTGTGACTGAGCCATCCTCTTTCGAGGAAGTTGTGGAGGATCCCGCATGGGTAGATGCCATGGTGGAAGAGTATGATTTTATTGTCAGAAACAGTGCATGGGAGATTGTTCCTAGACCGGAAGGGAAATCAGTGGTGGGTTCGAGATGGATCTACAAAGTTAAGCAGGAAGCTGACGGGAGTGTGGAGAAGTACAAGGAAAGATTTGTTGCCCGAGGCTTTTCACGGATAAAGGGGATCGATTATGAGGAGACCTTTGCACCTGTCGCAAGGTATTCTTCCATACGGACGATTCTTGCTCTCTCAGCATAGATGGGATGGCACATTCATCAGATGGATGTGAAGACTATGTTCCTCAACGGAGTCATTGAGGAGGAGGTGTACATTGAGAAGCCCGAAGGATTTGAGGTCTTCAGCAGCGAGTCGCATGTGTGCAGGCTCAAGAGAGCGTTGTATGGGTTCAAGCAAGCACCACGTGCTTGGTACCCACGGATAGACAGCTATTTCACCGGACTTGGATTCTCCAAGAGCGAGGCGGATCCTAACCTATACCAGATTATGGTGGAGGGTAAGTTGCTTATCATTGTACTGTATGTAGATGATTTGATTCTAATGGGTGATGAGTTGTTGATACTTTCATGCAAGGATGATCTTGCTAAGGAGTTTGAGATGAAGGACTTAGGCCTCCTTCACTATTTCCTAGGATTGGAAATATGGCAGTGCAATGGTGTACTATTTGTTTCTCAGGGTAAGTATGCTCGGGAGATACTAGAGAAGTTCGACATGCATGGCTGCAAGCCTGTTGATACTCCTCTTCCTGGAGGTTGGAGGAAGGAGGATGCCACTTCGGGAGAAGAAGTGGATGCCATTGTTTATCGACAGTTGGTGGGGTCACTGATGTCTTTGGTCAATACACGACCCGATATATGCTATGAAATTAACCAGCTTTCACAAGCTATGGTTAAGCCTACCAAGCTCTTTTGGAAGGCGGGAAAGCATGTATTGCGTTATTTGAGAGGCACATCAGGATATGGATTATGGTGCAGACAGGAGGATGAGGTGAAGCTATGTGGCTTCACGGATGCAGATTAGGCAGGGATCCCAATGGACAGAAAGAGCACATCAGGAGGGGTCTTCAGTATTGGATCGACAGTAGTTTCTTGGTATAGCAGGAAGCAGAGATCCGTGGCACTCAGTTCAGTAGAGGCCGAGTATATGGCAGCAAGTTTGGCTGCATGTGAGGCTATATGGATGAGGAAGATTCTGGTTGGTTTGTTCGGTTCTCATTTGGATCCTACTGTGATTTACTGTGATAACCAGAGTTGCATTAAACTCTCGGCTAATCATGTATTTCATGATAGATCTAAACACATTGACATTAGGTACCATCATATCAAAGAGTGTTTGCAGCGAAGGATCATCTTACTTTCATACATTCCAACGGAGGATCAGGATGCTGATATTCTGACGAAGGCTCTCACCAGGAGCAAATTCGAATACCACCGAGGCAGGATAGGGGTTGCTGATAATCCATATCTTGTTGAGAGGGAGAGTTAGATTGCAACAAGATGATGGAGCTTAGTGAAAAGAGTCGCCTTCACTAAGTGGGCCCGCAGGCAAAATTATGGCGCAAAGTCTATTTTTAGACTATGTATATTTTTAGACATATGGATCATGTCTATGAGTTGCAGGATGCTATTTATGGATGATTGGTCAAGTTGGAAAAAATAGATGGACTTCTATTTTTAGACAACATTGGTGACACTGTCAAGTCTAATTATAGAGCAGTAAAATATTATTAGCTTATAATAATATTTAGACTATAAACTTTATCTTATTCTCTTGGAGCACTTCAATTTGAGCTACAGATGTGGCACACGCAGTTGTCAGAAGGAAATACGTTTTCTTTGTGGGCCAATTGAGTTGTTGCATGCATGACTTCAGTTAGAACTCAATCAGTTGAGTTTGGTGGAGTTGATTGTGGAGTTGATGGAGATGTGTTCAGTTTGACTTGGTTAAACTAGTTGTAATTAGTCTAACTGCAAATAGACTAATGATGAGTTGTTAAACTAATTATTAACTCATAATGCAACTAAAGAATACATCAGTTAACTCAGTTGCATGTCAGTGCATGTTCAGTTCAGCAGGGACAGGTGTTAGAGGATCAAATTGCTATCAGTTGTGACTATAGTTGTGCATGAGGATTTGCACAATCAATGGGATTGAGTTATGCCAATGAAAATTGGCCAATACCAAGTGATTATAGCCTCTGCTCATGTGATTCCCAGTGTGAGTGATTCTTTTGAGGTAAATACGAGTTTGGTTTAATCATTCTCATCCATTCTTGAGCAGTGGAGGCAGGCAACCAGTGGAATAGATTTGGAGATCAGATCTGAGTTGTAGTGTGTGTAACAGGTGGAGATAGTGTTGGATACTTGTGAGAAGTATTGACTATTGTAATGTTACATGTTCTCAATCATTAATATACAGATAGTGTGGGTTACATACTGTGTTAATGTGTGCATGCTCTTGATGTTTTATTGTTATTGATGCTGCTATATTGATGATCAACGTAGAGGAGCTTATGTATTGTGTATGTATTCCGCAATAGTACATGATCAGGATAATCTCCATTGAATATGTGTTTATTATTCAAAATTTCTACATTTCCCTGTGTTACAGGTGCGATGATCAGATAAGACTGTTTCTGCCTCCAAATTTTGGTTTTTCTTCATTTGTCTTCAGCTTTATTCAGTAGTTTTGTTGTCTGCGATCAGTATATCACTGTTGAAACTCCCTTCCTTTGCATTATTCCACCTCCATTGTATGAATAATTGTGAATGTTTTTATGTATTTTTCATCATTTACAGTTCTCCATAGCAAACATTAGCTTAATCGAACTGTCGTCTTTTGATTTGAAAGTGTCGCAAGTGACATTTTCAGTCAAAGAAAAGAATCCTCCTCTTTATGATAGTCGATTACACTTTTTCTCTTGTATTTGATTTGAATTAATAGTGTTTCAAGTGTCGAAAGCAGTTTTCAACTCAAAATCACAAAGTGTCGTCTTACTCTTCCTTTCGTTTTTTTTGAAAAGAAAATTGTTAATACTGTCACTTTGAAAGAAATATAGTTCAGATCTGTACTTAGCATTATTTTTTCCAATCACACATTAAGAAAGCGGAAAACAAATACATGCATGTGCATTTGCATTTAGACTACTTGTGAAAATTGATTTAGGATAGTGCATCTTAGTGTGTGCTCTCTGCTCTATGTTGAAAGGATTTTACTTCTCTTTCCTTAGTAGCTAGCATTTTCATTGCAAAAAGAGAAATAAATGATTATTTATCATCTTAGATTGCATATTTAGGAGTTGTATATCTACATCACGCGGTGAACCTAAAAGGCAAACTTCTTAAGAAAGATCAACTGTAAAATAAATTTCAATGAACATAAAAACGCTTTGCAACCTAACGCACAACATTTAGAAGTCTAGGCTAGAGACGTATTCCGGTGTCGTAAAGCCTGGTAACTATCGCTTTCATTGTAGGTTGGGTGATTCCTCCTATTTGAGACGATAAGTGCCAGTATAGACTTGTGCTCCCACATACCGTCGAGTATATATTGGGAGACCACAATAGGCTATATCCTTTATCCTTAGGAAGTCGTGTCTACCGCCCTATCGATCACAATGCACTGAACACAACATTCGGGAATATTGATTGTCGTACCGTAAAAAGTATTCTGCAGTTTTTCCATTGGTTTGGTAATCCCTCTGCCTAGATTTCCAGAGTAGTCACTTTCGTTCCTTTTCAGACTCCTTAAAATAAAAGGTCCATCTGAGCACTTGTCACTTCGGGCACATTAAAAATCAAAGGCAACTAGAGTCATCTTTAGCTTTTTCTCGACTCTTAAAAATTGAAAAAGCAAGTTGTGTCAAAGTGTCAAAAAATTATTTTAATCGGAATAACATCAATGTTCCCCTGTTGGTCTTAGGCTGAGAAAATGGAGTCCACCAATCAAGGATTTTCCCTTGGGGGAAATCCTAGTCCTTTCTCCTCTTGGGAGATGTTGGTGCACCTCATATGGCCACATTGTCCCTTCCAGGACTGACAATTGGCCTCCCGGTATTCTTTTTCTCGACCTTTGTCGTACAAAACACCGTGTTTCCTGAGCAATCAAATCAGAAACCAGATGATACTAGAGTTACCCCCCAACCTTTTAATTTGTTTGTTTCTCCCTCTCCTTCTTCCTCTTCACTTGGTGAAGCTAGTAAAACTAAAAACCAAGTAACAGAGAAAAAGAAGAAAGGGAAGGAGAAGAAGAAGAAGAAGTTGATGGCAAAAGGGGGTGACCAAGCATCGTCTAGCAAAAATCCACACACTGCACTGTCCAAACCTAAATCTCCATGTGTCATTTGCAAAGGGGACCACTAGCATAGAGATTGTCCTTGCATCCCACATATCTTAAGGGACTGGTCTCCCTGCTTGCACAATCTGGTGTCCTCAACCTCTGACGATCATGTTGAAAGTACACCGTCAACTAGTGAAAACGAAGTCAATGGAAAAAAAGGAAGATCTAAATTTCCTTGTAAACTGTGTGAAAGCAATCATGCCATCCACCATTGTCCCTTCCTAGACAAAGCTAAAAGAGTCTTGGATAACTGTCCTGCTTCACCACTACGGCTTCCTCCTGGATACAAGAAACTCTTGCCGAGTCCATCACTAGTTTAAAATCCGAGTGACACACCTTTGTGGTTGGTCGAATCATCTATCATTGAAGATAAACCCTCTGAGTCCACACTGGACCAAAGTCAACAGGTCGAGACAACAGTCGACCCAGTCTTGTCTTCAGAAGGTCTACCTTCGGATGATACAGTCACCAAAGAGAATGAGAGTGACACCATTCAAATTATTTTCGTAAACAAAGACTCCGATGAAAATGGGGGCAATATACCCATTCCTTTACCACAGGAAGGAAGTTCGTTAGAGATGTATCCGGCCATTTATTTGGTCCCACCTCCAAGCAATCTAGTCGTTTCCTTCGATTGGAATCTACTAGGCAGATCCCGCCTACCATCTAATGTACCATTCCAGATCATAGTACAAGTTTACATAATGGTCATGGTTGGTACTATCGTAGATGAAGGGGCTTCTATGAGTATCCTTTCCTCAACTACTTGGAAAGTGCTTGGTTCGCCATCGCTTCTGCCTGAGATTCGAAATCTAACAGGCTTCAACAAAGGAACCAGTTGACCGTTAGGGATCCTTCCAAATTTTTCTATAAATTTGAGAAGGAAAACCGTTTATCTGAAAGTAATGGTAGTCCAAGGACCTTTAGATTATAATCTGCTCCTTGTACATGACTACCTTTATAGCATGGGAACTATTGTTTCCTCGCTCTTTCGAGTGTAATGTTTTCCGCATGAAGGCAGAATGGTCCAGCCCGTAGACCAGCTTTCATTCCCCGGTTCACACATTGCTAATAATCAAGTTCCATCCCTAACTGGTCTTTTTGCGCAAGGAATGTCTCATCAATCTCCAGCCAATCCACCTGATGAACGTGAGTGATTCGGTGAATATGGCTAAACCCAGGGGGCATGCACCCTAGTCTGCTTCGGCAAGAAAACTTTAGGAATAGGGTAGGTTTTTGCGGAGGATATATGACTAGTCTGACACACCCGTCCATTTAGGAAAAGGGGATTAGACTGGAATAAGATTCCCTCGTCAAAGTTATGTGAGTGGAGGCGACGCGCCATTCACCTTTGTCTATTTCGATGGACATCGCCAAGGAAGTGTTTTGTCTGCGATGCGGATGGAGAAATCTTGCAAATGCGAGAACTTTCATATGGTAACCTGGAAACTCTACTTTTCTTTATACCTGGAGGCATGCAAACCTTTTGCATGCAAGTGAAAAACAACCTTTTATTTTCGTAGTTTGTAGGCTCTCAACCCTTTAACCTCGTAGGTGGTTCGTTCCTAGCTTGCATAATAAAGGCTCCGGAGCAAAGTTGCGAATCGGGCAAGCTCCCTAAAAAATGAACCTACTGATGAGACATCCTTATTATACGACTGGCACAAGCAGTTTTACACGAAGTTCAAGCTCATTAAAAAATAAACCTAGCAATGAGCATATGTTCCACTAGAGTTTAAGCTCATTAAAAAATGAACCCACCTTCGGTAAATAACCATTGTGATCGCATAATTATCAGCTTTTGAACCTTGGTCATGTTCTTACCATCACCTCCACTCTTTCTTAGCTGATCATACGCCTCCATTTGATTGTTTACCCCTTTTGAGGAACAATTGCGACGAGTGATTCTATTAGCCACCTTCTTTACACTGTCGTGATTGAAAAGTTCAAAACCTTACCTAGAACCAGCTGTTATCCAAAAATATCACTCGTTCCTCAAAAAACGATTCTCCTTTATGCTCTTTTCATCTGACTCATAAAATATGAAAATATTACCGAGCAATTGGCCTCCAGCTCGTTAAATTAATTGGAAGTGCCATCCCTCCTCTAGATTTTAATTTTTTGGACCTGAGGGATCATTGCACAAAAAGATCAAGCGCTTGTCTTGTTCGGCTCATTAAAACTATCGAAAAGTCATCCCTTTCGTATTATTTTATACTTTTTCAGACTTAAGGGATTATATTACGAAAAAGGATTATTGGAGTTTTCTTTCCGCCTCTTTTCTGACTCTCTAAAATTGAAAAGGACCGAGTTTTCTTTGTCGTTAAACTCGTTAAAACAATAGCGACAAACTTGTCCATGCAGACAAGAGCGAGTTTCACTGTCGCTAGGCTCATTAAAACATAGAGACGGGTTTGCCTGAAGGGAAAATTATAGAACAAGCATATGTTATCCTCCTCAAGATGGACAAAAATAAAGAGGTACTGGTCAGAAATGACTAGAGAAAAATTGGGAAGAAAAATCGAAGAAACTTTATTAGTAGCAGGTCGCTCTTAAACATGACAGTTTCACTCCATCACCATGATTTGTCGGGTTGGGTTATTCCGTTCATAGGTCATATCACCATTGGTCCTCTGTACCATCCATTTTTTGGGTTAACGCTACCAATCCATTTGAGTGTCGCCGATATGTTCAAGAGAATTCACCAACCCAACTTATGTCTCATCTGCTGCAATACCTTCACGCTTCATTCTTTCATGACCACCACCCTGAACCTTGTATCATCATATCATTTTCACCTCCACCAAATCATTTGCTCTATTTCGTGTCGTAGATGTGGGATTCATTAAGGCCCTCCTACGACGGGTCACTTCTTGTCGACATTAGCTCATTATCCAAGGAGTCAACTTAGGAACAACCCTTTCAGTACTTTGAAGCTTGCATGCCTCAATGGCAAGTTTCTCACTTCTGGCAACAGGTTTACATAAAAGACCTTCGACCAAAATATTTTGCGTGGTGTTCGACGTCAAGTCCCATTTTCACACCACGTGAATTGTACTACAGTACCTTGAGGATCATTATCATTTTCGGTGATTCCTCTCACACCTATTAACAGCTTACATCATTGGCTGGTAATCAAGCGATGTATTTCCATGTTCGACTTCAGAACATCTTTTCACATGGATCTACTTGTACTTTGGGTGAAGATTGAACGAGTTTGAAGACCCCGGATCTAGTTTCATCCATCCGGGTTGCAATATATTCAGGAAAATAAAGACATCAAATGTACATCATAGCTGCGCAGATAATCATCCAAGCCAAAGGATGATCGCTCTACCAGAATCATCAGTCTGTCACAGAGACAGTTGTCTGTCATATGTACATGAAAATGAATTTATAAAGCTAAGCATGGGAATTCCCGCCTCAGCTAGATCATGAAAATGTTATGAAGATAATGTATTGTATTTTATCTTATTACAGGTCACCTTTCATTTCGAAAAACCTTGGATCCTCATGATAAAGCATTTCACCCGACATCAAAAGATTTACAACCTCATGCTTTAGGGGGCAATTGTTATAGACATATTTGGGCACTGCAACCCCAATCTCATATGTCCATAAACCAAGGGCTTATAATCCCCTAAAAGTGTTGTTTCATACCCTAAAGGAGCAAGGTTAGCTGATTACATCATCTCCCGTAAGTTCTCCATGAAAAACTACTCAGAACTAGTCAAAACTAGACCATACATACTGCTCAGTGCTAAGGTGCAATGCAACTCACCTGCCACATGCAAAAAGTGCGATGCATACTGAAAATCCCTTCTGTAGGGTGCGATGAGCGAGAGCAGAAAAATGGCAGAGGCAGTTGGATAGGTGGAAACCCAGAGAATCTTCTAGAAATTGCCCATTTGACACTTGCCTCTCTGAATTCACCCAGGGATGAGTAAGAGATCATGAAATCTCCAAGTGGAACCAAGAACTATCAGAGAGATGACACTAATCAAAATCCCGGAAGCTAACTCACCCACTTGCAAACATCTATATATGGATCCCTCTTCATAGAGATCTAGAGGCTTGAATTTTGTATCTAGTAAGGAAGTGTTGTTGGTTTCTCTGTGGAATGTCATAGTGTTGGGTGATCTAGCTTTTCATGAGGTGAAGAGGGCTTTCATGCTGGGAGGATGGCACTGGGTCAGACCAATGGGTTGTAATCCTCTCTTCTACTACTTCTACTAATAAATCTATCTGAGTTTTCCTCCATATTCTTGTATATCTCTGAATCTTGTATTGATATATGCATTTGTATGGTTAATATATATCTGATCCTATATTGTTTATGATTATAGGTCTCTATGCTTTGATGGTATTATGTTGCTATGATTCTATAGGTGTTCTTTGAAGTGGAACAAGCGAGGAAGGAGTGGCAAAGATCTGTCAAAGGGGTGAGGAACAAGCAAGGAACCAAGCGAAAGAGAGGTTGGTACTCTCTGCTTCTCTCTCATCTATTTCTCATAAAGGAAAACACAAGTGACTTTAGTTTGTTTGTTTCTAAGATAGCTACTCGTCTTAGTGGGACTAACAGCTCTAAATGGACACTAGTTTTCCCGATAACAATTCCCTTCCCAATTGAGTACTGATATAGGTTTCCAAGGGGTGCACCCATCTCAACCCACCTGTGTTTGAACCTCTTATGCACCTTCCTTGACTCACTGCAGCAGTCACACCCTTGCTACTGAGAGAGTTATCTTACTTGCCTCTATGCGACATCACGGTCAAGGCATTACTTTACGACTGACTGCTGGGACTCCTACGCCAAATGGTCTGAGGTCTAATTGGGACTTCTTACCAGGGAGATCCCCTTACATGTTGGCGAGTCCAGCACCATTAACATTTTGGCACTAGAAGGAGGGCCATATGACAAGCTAAGTCCTCACATCTATTTTGAATCTCTACACATCTATCATGACTAACTACCGAGTTGCTCTTCCGGAATGTATGTCTTATGGAAACAAATTCATCATCCCGAAAAGGCTCTTGGATAACTTGTCTCATAAAACATTTGATGATGGAGGGTACGTAGCCTTCATTAGGCATGTGGTCAGCATTGTAGGCTCATGTGAAAGACATGGATTCTTTGAAGAATATATGAGTTGCGCACTATTCATCTACATGCTTCGAGGGCACCCAATGCACTGGTATGCCACGCTGCCCAAAAAATCCATTCATTCTCTTGTTGATCTGGTCACAGAGATAGACCGTGCTTTCAATCACTTCAATCATCAAGCACTCAATAAAGAAATTATGAAATTACAAAAATAGCTCGATGAATCCGTTGAACGGTTTTACATGCGCTTTTGTAATCGTGCATACTGATTCCTGGAAGATGATATTGATTGGGAATTTCTTGATGGAAGATTTTAGTATCTTCTTCACGTATCCAAACGCTGCTCAAAATACTTTGGTGATGGAGCTACACAATCATAGGCAGGCACAGTTGCTGTCACAAGTGACTGTCACCCTCACCTCATCAAATAGCTTCACCACCGTGGAGTGATATGGGAGATCATACACACACCTCGGTTGAACTATCACATCCTCCCAACCCACCTACTCCTGATATTTGCACAGATTTCACTTGCAAGCCTGCTGGTTGTCACATGGAATTGTTCCCTCGACCTCCATCCTTGCATTCTATTGATCCTTTGGATTATATTGTCTTGTGTTCTTCCATTCCGAACTCCTCACCTATTGTGAACGAGGATCAAGATGTTGACGGAGTTGGTATTATGCAGCCAACTTGTGCCATCATTCATGATGAGTGTGTGCAGGAATCTAAAGAAGTGCTCACAGTGAAGGGTGACTCCCTTCTAGCCACGCCTCATCCGCTTCATCTTGACATCCCTTGTGATTTTGCAGCTGCTGATTTTCCCTGTGAAAACTCATTTCCATATGCTTCTACTTCCGATCATTCATAGGACATCTCAGATGTTAGTTTGTCAATATAGTGTGAAAAGGACACATCTTCCTTGGAAAATATGTTCAATCTATCATTTATCTTTCTTAAAAATACAGAGGGTGAACATATTTGCTTCTCATCTACCCCTCTGCCCGATTCATCAAATCATGAGGATGCCGACAAACATCCTAAATTTTTTGATCTTGGTTGTCGTGATATATTCACTTCCCCATCCGATCACGATTTTGATTCAATCGTTGTTAATATGTCCAAGACACTGGTCTACGATGATCTATCTATCAACAAAGTTGAAACCCCCAAGACTGTCGAGGCACTTCAACCCGAGCTGATGGTTATGTCAGGTCCTTGTTGTCCTGAGGTTGGTTTCACTTTCGATCAGGAAATTGTTGAAACACTCAAGGCTCCTCATCACTCTCTAGTTTGCATTGAAGATCAACCAAACACCTAGATTTCGCTTCCTCCACTCGAACTACATGATCCCATTGCTCATGCGTTGGAGGAATCTTACACAAAAAGCACACGTGCACAACACAAGTGGTCTACCTTTCTCACATTTGCTTGCATGTCATAGTCAAGAGAATGCACACACTCAGCGTCTGCATGCAGTATAGCACAACATCATGGCAGCACAATAGAATGCATGTCATGCACTATCACTCACCTTTGTTCTATGGTCACTTGTAAGTTCGAAGTGTGATTGTCCTCACTGTTACGTCTTTCTTGTTTGCTAGTTCGCACAACTATCTTTTTCAAAAACCTTGCCTTCACCAACATGAGTCAACCAAAGCGCCGGTGGTTGCATTGGAAGTATCACTTCACGTGAGATGACCCATGCATGGTTAGCTTAGGAGTAGGAGTAGTGTTTGCTTTTGATTTGTTTGCTTCCATGATTGTTTGCTTACTTTCTTTATTTTTTTATTTGTCTGCTTGCTTGTTTTCTTACTTGCTTTGCTTTTGCTTTTGCTTCTGCTCTTTCTTTGCTTTGTTGTTTGTTAGTTCACTTGTTTTGTTTCGTAGGATAGTTTCCCATGAAACCATGTATGACTCTTGAAGCAAGCAGGGTGAAGTAAAAGAGGATGTGTGCTGCTATCAATACTTGGTTATCCGCCATCCTCCCTCTGTATGAAGAACTTGTTACCTTCATTCCATGATACATCGATGGAAAATACATACTATTCAAAGTGAACCTTGGTGAAAACACAATGCTTGCACGCTTACTAGTGTCACCTACTCTAGTCCGTTGTTTTTGGGTTAACCCTTGTCAGCTCAGTCAAGTAGAGTAAGGTGAGGGGGAAAACCTTAACAAGCACGTCAGAGGTATAATAAACTACTTCTCTACTGGAGCAACCTCTTATGCTCTCAATAAGTCGAGATCCCTCTTCTGCCTCTGAAATGAATAAGTGTTATGCACAATTACGAAGGTGAAAATGAAAAAAATAAAAAAGTGCAAAAAATTTTGAAAAAAATGAAAATGAATAAGGTGAAAGAAGAGAAAGGCTTCCTAGGCAGAGAGGTGATGCAAGTAACTCCACTGGGGTACTGACCAAGCTTGTTCGTAGTGAAGCCATGTTTGTGTTCCTATGTGACTCTGCCGGGGTACTATCCAGGCTTGCTAGCAGCAAAGCAACACCATAGATGAAACCAAGACTCTGACGACTATACTGCTCATGCATCAATATACCCCTCAGCCCCAATCAAAACAACTATGTTGACTTGGCTTGGAATGTGTGTAAATCGACCAAGAGTCTAGTAAATGTTACATCTTACAATCAAGTTAGTGTGAAACCAAGAGGATTTGATAACTAAGCAATACTTCCAGAGGTGTTAGACTTTCTTTTCTCGAACAAGGTCCATTCAGAGAGATGGAGTTGTACCAGTGTGTCACCAAGTGTTGTAGTGGCTACAACCACCCTCCAAAATTTTTCCTTAGCTTCATTTTGGAGCCTCCCTTCCAACCTTCACAATAGCTTGTCTTGCTTCATCATGATCACAAGCTTCAGTGTTTTACTTGCACAAAGGTAGCATGTCGATCACAGCTTGATGCATTCCCCTCACAAGTTGTTCACTTGGAATTGGTCCAATTGCAGGTTGACCAGCTTCCCCAAGAGAATTGCACATTTCTGGAGGGCAACCAACCTTCACTCTAGATATCAGTTGGCCTCCAAGATTTCACAATTCTGCCAGTCAACACTCTTAGCAGGAATTGTGCAATTTTCCCCAGCAGGGTTGCTCAGCCCAGAATTTGCACAAATTTGGGCAACAGTTAGCTGCTCTGCCCAGAAATTGTGCAAATCTCCTGGGCAGCCAGCCCAACTCCCATCCAGAAATGCCCATTTTCTCCCAGCGGTCGAGCAGTCTCTTGCATGTGCAGCTGAGTTGACCAGTTCCCTCCAGGACCAAGCAAAACTGACTTGCATGCATGGGTTGCTTCTCCCAGGGCAGCATGCAAAGGCATCCCTTGTTCTAGGGATCTTTTGCTAGCAGTTGGAGGTTACATGCAAGGATCATTTCAGAAACCTCCCACCAAGTGTCGCTTTCCCTAGATTTGTGGCATGCGCGTCGCAACCTCAATGTTATCAAAACTCATCAACCAGATGTTGCAGAGCTCATTCCTCACATCAACCTTGCAGCTCTGACATCCCACATGACATCTAGGAGTTGTCGGCACATTCAGCTTAGCTGTTTTGGGGTAAGCTCACTTCCCATGCCTTGTGTTGCATTTTTATCACTTTTTGTGTTTTCATTTGTGTGAGTATTGTTTGCTTGATTTCGGTGAGTGCTTGCTGTCGTTTACATGTATATTAGCTTGTCCTAGCAGTGTTTCAGTTTTCGTCAACATCTCACTATTGTTGCATGCATGAAACTGCTTTTTGTGAATGGTTGTTGATTCGACGACTCGCCTCACCCACATGCATTTTGTTCCATTTTCTAAATTTGTTAATCGCCATTTTCATGCATTATCATTTGCTTATGATTACACTCAGTATCAGCATGCATTCACACTCACTTTCACTTTCGATTGCCCGTTGGCGAGTCTGGCCAACCTCGGCCAGGACTCTGCCTCACCAAGACAGCATTGCGCAATATTGAGAGGAAAGGCTCTGCCTTCCTCCCCAAAAACATGCATTTATGCCTAGCAGTTGTTCCCCGGGCCTGCTTTGTGCAATCCTAAGTGACAGTGACTGCTAGCCAAGAAAATTGTGCAATGCAGTCACTGAGCCTGCAGTCATTGCCAACTGAGATTGCACATTGCGGAATCCTAGTAGTCAACAGCCATACTAGACTATGCATTGCATAGTTCTAGCAGTCAGCCAGTCTCCCAACAGCCCAGACTGTGACTTGTGCAGTCTTGGCAGTCGGTCTCCCGACCTCCCGGCCGAAATTGCACAACATTCACGATCAGTCACATAAGTATTGCAGGTGCTCATCTACCTCTCAGCAGTGCAGGTACAATGGTTTCTAAGAGAGTAGAGTCGAAGACACTGTTCAGAGCACACCTAGAGATGCAGACGATCAAGTGTCTATGAGCTTGCCTACTCATGAAGACATCAAGTTGTTCGTAGACAACGACATCAAGATATGACAGCAACAGCATCACAGCGAGCAACATCATGAACAACAGCTAAAGGTGGCATACCGAATGCAGCGAACGCAGTGGATGTAACGAACGCAATGAATGCATTGAATACAAGAGGAAGGTTGTTGACAACACATAGGTGGGACAAAATTTCAAGATCAAGTAGATCCACTGATAATGAAAGCAACTTTGGAGACTCGGGCTATCAGGTGACGGGGCGACATGGAGACTACGCAGAGATAGCGAATGGAACAAAGAAGGAGTTGCATGTGTTGAAGAATCAACTCAAGAAGAACATGAAGCTACACAGACAAACGAATGAGTTGCAGCAAGAACAGGGATAGCAGTGGGGGCAACGTGCACTCACGGATGAAACTGCGCCTGTACAAGTTAAAGATCCATCCCAGCAATTGACACAGAGCAGACATGGTAAGAAGTGTTGTTGATCGCATGCAAGGGATTTAGTAGCATGGATGTCATTGTGCACATGCATGCAATCCAACACACTCACCAAGGCGAAGATAAGAAGCAGGTCCAATTGGAGTTGAACATGTACTTCGGCAAGTTGATGCGCATGACCACCAGCACACACTTGAAGATTAGCACTGACACTATGCATCAGTGCGTTGTTGGTTCAGCCACACCCAAGAGGACCGTGCGCATGTTAGCAGACGAGTTGGATGAAGGGGACGAACCAATGCACCGATTGCAATGGAGGCAAGAGTTCACTTCAACAAGATGTCACTATGAGGTGCTTGCACACCATCACAAACGACCAAGCTTGGCATCAGCTCACCACCTTCACCATCACAAGCATGTCAAAGAGTTGGTCTCATCACAGTGGATCGAGTGTTAATGATGTCTTGTATGGCTTTCTCAAGCCATGTTGTCTCACATGAGTACATGTGCATTGTAATGTTGAGTCATGTCAAGTGTAATTCAAGTGTCAATAGTTGGATGTAACAGTCATAAAGTAGGTGAAGATTCATGAGGGTAGTTGAACTGTCACAAAGGGGGAATGTCAAGGGTCACCCCACCCTTTTTTCTATAAATAGTCCCTCATAATTCATTATAGGGGCTTTTGTTTAGCCAAGATTATATTAAGACTATCTTGGAAAGAGCTTGGACAGTATTATAACGCGCTTTGACTTCTCCACTGCATGGAGCTAGTTTATCTCTTTGGAGGAGCAGGCGGATGTGGCTGTAACGTTCCACTGTTGGGGCTAGCAAGTATACATGGATGTATTGGGAATTACACTTGTTTATATAATAAGAGCCAACACATTTTCATGCATATGTTGTTATTGTAGTTGGATTGTTCTGGTCGCTTTAGCGATGTATGTTGTTTAACTTACATATTTGTGTACGAACTACTTCGTATGCAATTATATGAATCTTGTTGCAGATGTTCTATTGGTTTAACCATCACTTTGGATTGTCGATTGATCTACTTTCCAACTTGTGATGCATATTCGCTTGTGTTTTCCCTTCCCAACTGAGTACTAATGCAGGTTTCCAAGGGGTGCACCCATCTCAATCCACCTGTGTTTGAACCTCTCATGCACCTTCCTTGACTCACTGCAGCAGTCACACCCTTGCTACTGACAGAGTTATCTTACTTGCCTCTGTGCAAAATCATGGTCAAGGCATTACTTTACGACCCACTACTCGGACTCCTACACCAAACGATCTGAGGTCTAATTGGGACTTCTTATCGGGGAGATCCCTTACATGTTGGCGGGTCCAGCACCGTCAACAGAAACTTACAAGACTATCGAAATATGCACATGATTACCTTTAAATTCTTAAGTTGTAACCATTGTAGCTTAAGTATGGTGTTTTTGCATAAACAATAACATAAGTTTATTAAATGATAGTTATGACGGGCTTATAAGAGAAAAGGTAGGAAATACTAAGGATAACAAAGGGACAAAAAGAGCTTATTTTCAAACCTCAACATTCCCTCATGCTGAGGATTATGCAGGTCCTCATGCATCAACAAAAATACAAAATCTTTACAATTTCTTCCTTGTCACATTACAGTCTCAGTAGCTTGGATGAGAATATCCAAGTTACTGCCCTGAGCTCCCTTCTTCCTCATAGCTATTAACCATCTTGGATTCCTCAAGAGTATTCTTTCATTCAGTTTTTTATTTTTGGAATGCATCTTCTCATTGGATTTTTTTTTAGTTTTAGATTCTTCTTATACTAGTGTTGCATCCTTTTCAACATCTTTGATTTTGTGTCTTCAATACTTCATTTTCACCCTTGCTTTGTCTTTCTAAGACCTCCAACTCTTTGATTTCTTGTTTTAACTTCTCAATGTATCCATTTATTTAAAATTATCAAATGGTGGATTGTCTATAGATGATTGCATTGAATTGTGAAGATGAGGTGTTGGTGGACTGAAAATAAGGGAATAACCAAAGGATTGTTGTAACTATTCTTGTTGAGCTTATTTTTCAAGAAAATTAATATATTCATATAACTTTTGTTGAGCAAT
The DNA here is from genome assembly GCA_000404065.3 of Pinus taeda. Lineage (NCBI taxonomy): Eukaryota > Viridiplantae > Streptophyta > Pinopsida > Pinales > Pinaceae > Pinus > Pinus taeda. The sequence continues at coordinate 15,944 of APFE031324936.1, read as the reverse complement.
ATATATTCCTCTAGTAGTCTCCTTTTCTTGTAATAATGTGGTAGACATCATAGGCATAATAATGTTAATTTTGTGGCTAGTATCCATTTGTTGTGGAAGTGTTGTAGATGTCTTCGTAGTAGAAAACCCTTGGTTTCTTATTTGTTTTCCTTGATGAAATATTTCCATTTTTATCAGAATTTTCAATTTTGAGTACTAGATGATCAACATTATCTTGCTGCGAAAAATCCTAGGTCATACTTTGAGTAATTCTCTAGTGTTTTTCATCAAACTTTGGGTTTACTTTCTTTGAAGCTTTCTTCTCTAATATTTTTATGTTTTCAACTTCTTTGACTATTACTTCCTCTATGGACAAATTTTCCTTCAACTTTGGTGCAAGGGTTTTCTTCTTTTGATTTTTCATTCCTCGTTTCATATGTTGTGATTTTTTCTTAGCTTTTTGAGCTTTTGAGCTTGAAACTCTCTCTTCAATTCCTTCCTTCAATTGAGAAACTTGAATCTCAAAATTATCTACAGGCTCAAGGTTTTCTTCAAATTCACCTTCAAATATATTTATTGGCTCATCCACAGGCTCACTTACAAATTCTACTACAAGCTCAGTTGTGAGCTCTGCTATAGGCTTAGTGTTTTGAGTCTTGGGCTCTGAAACCTAACACTAGTGCACTTCTTTATGGGTTGGAAAATTTGTTTCTTATGAAGTTGTTGGAGCTTATTTGAAGGGATTTCTCAAGAGAAAATTATCCCAATTATCCCCTTTTTGATGCGTTTCTTCTTCAATTAAAATTTGAACAAGCCCAAAATGATACAAACTTCTTTCTATATTATTGGGATTTTGTTGAACTTTTGAAGCCATTTTCTTAAGACTGTTAAGGAAATAATGAGCTAAGTTTATTTCATGACCTTTCTAGAAATGTATTATGAGACGAGTATGATAGAACATTATTAGACCATACCTTCATTCACAAGTCATGAAATTTTAGAGAACAAAGAGAACGTCCCTCCATTTCCCTTTGAATGTTGAGATTGGTATGCCCTTTTTCCAATTTGTTGTTGTAATCTTAGGATTGATCATAAATTTCAACCATGTCTCCCCCTTAATCTTATAGTTTTTAAACCATTTATCTCTAGCCCTTGGTAATTAAGTGGCTTTAGCTAAGAAATACTTTGTAATCTTCAATCAAATGTCCCTAATGTCAGATTCTACTCCATCAAAGGCTATGGCAAGCACCTTTGTTACTTCAACATCATATCCTTAAAAAAATTCCAAGAATTTCAACAAACCTGCTTTCTAGAACCTTTCCTTGCACTTTAGATGAGCTTCCAAGAAATTAGGTCTTATTGGTCCAACTACTACCATAGGCGCCATCCTCCAACACTCAAGAAGAATTAGTCTTAAAATTGTCTTGTTATCAAGGATGGTAAATGTATGGAAAATGATAAGCGGAGTGAATATGATGAAAAAAGTGGCAAAGGGATAGACGTTAGATGAAGTGACTAAGTTAAAAATATGCTTTGACATAAGTATCCATTCCATCTTATGAATAATGGAAAATTTAGTCCATACCATATAATTATAACACTTCTTAACCACTTAATGAAACTATCAAGGTGATTTTCAAGTAACTTAATCAATGTCGTGATGGAATTGGGATGTAATGGATCAAATGACATGGGTGGAAGACTATTATCATTACAAGAAGTCTTTTGAAATCATAACGAGATTAGGTAAAAAATATATTGATTCATTCTAAGTTGTGTTGTCTCTTAAATAAAAATAATTAAAATGTTGCTTGTTGTTTACCTTTGACCATCTTGGATTAGTTTTGTCATGCTTAGAAATAGAATTGCTTGATGTTGTTCGATACTTCAATTTTGAACTTTTGATCATTCTCCATGGATTTGATATGTTGTTTCTTGATGACCCTTATAGTTGATGAAGTTGCTTGAGAATATATTTGTAAAAATACTCATTTTTGAAGAATTTTTAGTGGCTATGGATAGTTTGCATATTTATGGAAAGTTTGTAATCTGATAGAATTTTGGTATGAACTAAAATTGTTTTCACTCTAACTAAAATTGTCCATGAATATTTGAGATATCATTCTACATGTTCCTTTATTATTACTATTATTATTATTATTATTATTTAAAAAAGAAAACTTAAGTTGAGTCAAGAGGGGTAGAAAAAATCTCCCCTTTTATTAACTCCATTTATAAATGTTGAAGAAAATTTTGAACAAATTCCTCTCTTGTTAGGGCATTGTGATATAGCTTCAATCTATGCCCATTAACAAGAAAATATACACCCTCCCCATCAATAGTTTTGACTTGAACTAGTCCATTATCATAGATTTTATCTACTTCATATGGACCTAACCAATGTGTTTGGAGCATTTCTTTAAAATATTTAAATCTAGAACCAAATTAGAGTGCCCAATCACCTAGTTTGAACTTCTTCAACTTAATAAAATTTTCATGCCATTTTTTCCTTTGTTGTTGAATGATATTGGTTCTTTGTATTACATCTTGTCATATTTCATCCAACCCATTGAGAGTAGCTAGCCTTTATTTGTGTGTCTTTGAAAGATATAATCTTGATCTCGTTGTTGTTCTATAGGTCTTTATTTGAAACTCTATGGGAAGCAAAACTTGTTTTTCATAAACAAATTTGTATGGTGTATGAATAATAGCTTTCCTCCATGTAATATGATATACCCATAATTCTTCTAGAAGCTTATCTACACAATATTTTTTATCTAATCAATTTGTCTTTGTTAAAATGGCTTCAAGGACTTTATTTTTTTATTCTACTTGCCCATTTGCTCGTGGATGTTATGGAGTGGACTTCCAACACTTGTTCTTGTACTTCTCCGCAATTTTTTGGACAAGCTTGGAAGTAAATTGTGCACCCTGATCTGTAACAATTTTTATAGGGAAATGTTGTAGCAGCTACAACCACCCTCCAAAATTTTGCATATGCTTCGTTTTGGAGCCTCCCTTCTAAACCACAACAACTCATCTTGCACTGGTCCAGGTACTTGTGCTTCGAATAAGCTTTATTTTTTTCATCCTAGCTTGTATTTGCTCACTTAATTATATTTCTAACCCACAAGTCAATCCCTTGACTTGGTCCTTTGACAGTTTAGGGCTTGCCTTAGAGAACTGTGCAATTCTTGAGGGAAATTGGCCTTTCTCTTTGGAATTGCACAGTTCGTCTGCCAGTGAGCCTTGAGCTCAGGAAATGGGCAGTACTGGATGGCAGCGAGCCTTGAGTTGGAAAATTTAGACATGAGAGGCAGCCCGGAGCCACTCAGCCCAAAATTTGCATAAAAGTAACTTTGCTCAGAAACTGCGCAATGCATGAACCATAGAATTGCCCAGTCCTTCCCAGAACTGTGTAATCTCTCTGGGAAATGCATGGTAGTTTTTTCTCAAAAAGTAAAATATATGAAAATGAAAAAAAAAGCATCCCTAAAAAATAGGGATCTATTTTTAGCAAATGAAGAAGGTATTTGAGTCATTTTTAGAAATTGTCACCAAGTGTCACTTTTTCCTTGTTTTTAGGCATGTGTGTCATAAACCCTAACTTGACCAAATCTATTTAATCAATGCTACTAAAGCTCATTTTCACATTCGATCTTGGAGCTTTGGCATTCTCGAGAAGATCAAGGAACCTTCGATGCGATCGTCGTCACTTTTCTGGGTGAGTTTTGCTTTTCTAGTCGTTTGCGGCTTTTCTGTTGCTTTTTATTATTTAGCTTGTGAGAGTGTTGTTTCACTTGTTTATTTGAACGATTGTTGGAGTTTTAATTTGTCTTAGCTTGTAGAAGTGTTGTTTCTAGTTTTAGCTTGCCTTTCCCAAGTGTTGCATATGTTTTCCCATTTTTGCACCAACGGTCGTCGTTGCGGCGATTCTCTTCACATGCTTCATTTTCCTTCATTTTAATTGATTCCTGTACTTGTTTCACATGCTTCATTTCCCTTCATTTTAATTGATTCCTACACTTGTTTCACATGCATGCACTAACACTTAGTGATATATGCACTCAACATCACATCATACTTCAGATCTGCTTGTTTCTCACACTCATCATGGGCAGATGTGGGTCCCCTTGCGCGGATATCGCACTTCACTACATGCAATGCACAATCTTGGAGCTCAAGGCCTCTACCTTGGCTTCTGGAATTCCGCAGAGGCTGTCCTGGGTTGGCTCCAACTGCGCACTACACAATTCCAGGAGCCAGCCTCCTAGCTTGGCCACTGAGACTGTGCAATGTGCAGTCTCTCTAAGCCTTAGCCTAAATTGAGTTGTGCATTGTGCAGTTCGAGTCGTCAAGCTTCCCGACTGACTGCTGGGATTGTGCAATGCGCAATTCCCACAGTCATCCAGTGACTTCTGTCAACCAGAGTTATGCAATCCTTCCCATCATGAGCCCGGCTTGTTGCTTGATATTGTCTTGAAGTTGCTTTGGTTTTTAAGTTGACATTTGATTGCCATGAGTGTCCTCTCTGTCCCACAGGTACAACAATTTTTTAGCATCTCTCTACCAATTACAGTTAACATGGAATCCAAGAGAGTTTCATCAAAGGAAACTACCAAGAGTAGTACTGGGGAAGCAGTTGAGCAGATATCAGTTGATCTACTAGTTTATGCAGATACTCAGCTGTTCATTGAGAAGGGTACAACACTGACATGGCAACAAATCAAATATACTTTTGCAGAGAACTTCAAGGAAGACTCAGAGGACTGGCAAGTTTATCTTAGTATCTAGCGGTCAATCTTATACAAGGTTGCATACAAGAACTCGGTTTTCCCATGGCAGACATCATCAGTTAGATTGTCTCACACACAGATTAACAGATTATGACATTGAGCAGTACCAGCAGGAGAGAAATTGCGACCTTTAGGGCGGAGCACTTTCAACATATGTATCATTTACCTGAGCCAGTGAAGAGTATGGACTCATTTTTCTATGTCACCCATAGCTTTGTGAACACTATATATATTGTAGAATTGAGGCTTCTGTGATCCATCAAAGTTATAAGAAGAGCTTCAGCGAAAATCACATATAAAAAGACCTTTGTCGACGCGTTTCGAACCAACCAGTGTGGTTCATCGTCAGGACAAGTTGAAGAAACAGATCCAGCTACACCTGTTTAAATAGACTGAGCAGAGACTCCAACGGCTATAAACGACTCTAGGACCCAGGTCAAATTTTATTTATTTATTTATTTATTTATAATTATTAATTATTTCTTAAAAATTATTAGTAATATTATTATTATTCCTGTTATATATATAATATTATATATATATATATATATATATATATATATATAATATATATATATATTATATATATATATATTATATATAGATATATATATATATATATTAAGAAATAATTCATGGAAACAATAAAAATTAGGTCCAACTAAATTTAAACGAGAATTACCTCCTTAGAATAATGACCTTAGTAAAAAAATTTAATATTATTGTTTTAATATTATTATTATTTCACACTACTATTATTAATATTTATTTATTTCATAATAATAATAACATTAAGTATAATTAACTGATATAATAAACTTCTCACTCACCTTTTTATAAAAACTAACCGTTAAAAATTATTTTTCACCTTAACATACTAATAACATTTAGAATAATTAATGGATTAAATTAAGCAGCTTACTCATATATACATAGATTTAGGAATATTATATTTAACTAAATTAATAATTTATACTTACCATTAGTTTAGTTATTTCCATAATAAAAAACTTGTAATAATAACCATATATTATATTAAAAAGGATATTATTTAATTATATTATAAAGAATATTAATCCCATATTTTTCTTATTCCCATTCATTTATTAAAAAGAATATTATTTAATTTACACTAACAACCTTAGGTTATTATTTGTATTAATTTAGTTATTAAGTGATTGACTCTTAAATAGTTGTTATTTATTTATTTATTTGGACCTAATGTTTCTTACTTCCATTATTTATTAATAATATTATTATTATTATTAAATAAATAAATATTAATAATAGTAGTGTGAAATAATAATAATATTAAAACAATAATATTAAATTTTTTACTAAGGTCATTATTCTAAGGAGGTAATTCTCGTTTTAAATTTAGTTGGACCTAATTTTTATTGTTTCCATGAATTATTTCTTAATATTATATATAACAGGGATAATAATAATATTACTAATAATTTTTAAGAAATATTAATAATTAAATAAATAAATAAAATTTGACCTGGGTCCTAGAGTCGTTTATAGCCGTTGGAGTCTCTGCTCAGTCTATTTAAACAGGTGTAGCTGGATCTGTTTCTTCAACTTGTCCTGACGATGAACCACACTGGTTGGTTCGAAACGCGTCGACAAAGGTCTTTTTATATGTGATTTTCGCTGAAGCTCTTCTTATAACTATATATATTGTCAAGCGTTGGGTGAAAGAGTCATCAAAGTTTAGACAGACATTGACTCATTTCTACAAGACGAAGTCCCTCGTGAAGGCTTACCAACTCTTAATCATGTTTTCCTGCAAAATATATGGTCAAGAGAACACATAAACCTTTCCTGAAGGGTGGGTAGTCATAATGGACTAGTTAGTGAGTGATGGGAATCCATTCAACTGGTTAGATTTGTTGGTTCATCAGTTGAATATCCATGTGAATAACGCTCAAAATCTTCCCAAGAATGAGGAAGCAAGGTTTTACATGTCCGCATACTTACTGGATGGAATATTTTCCCAACTATAGTTCCCTGGCATGAGCTGTACATGGAGACCAAAAGAAACTGTCATCAACATCTATTGCAAGTTTCTTTCTAACTATATCTATCTAGGAGTGATGGCAAGGATAACTGATCATTTTATCATCCTATTGTACAAACTTATCTTTGAGTAGGATCTGTTAGAGTCGGTCTAGTTATCCCTCCATCAGAGATCAAAGCTCTTTTTTGCATTTCATGTTTTAGGTGTCCCACCACTTTTCATCAGTTGCATTTCGTTAGGCATGCCATAACTCTGATGGAGCAGTTTGTGTCACTGATTCCCCTCGTGCTTGGCACTGCTGGTTCAGGGCTATTCATTAAAATAAATCTTCAAAGATCATTTTCAATCATGTTTTAAATTTTTAGGTCTTAGGTCTAGGGTTGAGTCAATTTTGTCTTGAAAAGTCTTAGAAGACCAGCGGGCCAGAGGGATGTCTTCGATAAATCATCACTTCAATAATTTTCATCATTGTACAGTTGAATTAGGACTTCTCTTCAAAACTCAGTTTTGAAGATAAGTCGCCACCTCATTTTTGTAAAAATTTTCAAAATTTTCAGTTCTTCAATTGTTCAAGTGCAGCCTTGGTCTCCTTTGCCGAAGCATATCAGAGCTATCCCTGCAAAAATTATCAGAGAAAATCATCATTTCAACCTATTTTAAAGGGGAAACCAAAAAGGTCAAAGCCTATTAATTTTGAAAAAGTGTCAACAACCAAACATAAGAAAATGGGTTTTCATTAAGTAAAAATTAAAAGGGAGCTATATCAAGTCATTTCTCCTCATTTGCAACCCATTCCACATTTTGAGAGCCAAGAGCATCGTTCAAAGGCGATTTTGCAAGTTCGTGAGCAGTTTGGGTCAGTTCCAGGGCGCGCGGCGCATCAGGAGCGCGCGGCGCATTGGGTGAGGCGTGCGACGCATAGGAGTTTATGCTTGAAATTTGCCCAGAAACCACTCAAATCACCTCTCCTCACGCATCAATTCACAGGTAGGCCTACACTCATAGCTTGCTCTTGGTTTTTAGATGGTTTATGTAAAGAAATTATGCTATACTTGCCATGAAAAACCAAGTGTATAAACCCTCTTTGTTCATCAATTTGCTGTAAGGATTCAAGTGCCAAGTTTGTTGTAGGGTTTTCAAAAATCATTTTTGCCAAGGTTTTCCTATTCCCTTTGTTTCCCATCCCCTATTTTCACCAATATTTTTCCCAATAAATCCTCATAAAACCCTACACTATCTTCCCTCAAAATCCTAATCCCTCCCTTCTACTACAAACATATAATCCCTACCTCATCCCAAAACCCTAAAATTTCAAGATTTCCCATGCCCCTTCCTTTCCCTAATTTCCTTGTTTTATTTCCATTGTTCCCTATCCCCTAAACTTACTAAACC
>APFE031324932.1:2968-15089 GCA_000404065.3 Pinus taeda | reverse complement strand
TATTGATTTAATTATTATGTTTATTAATTTTATGTAATTTTTTTTTAATAATTTGTTTAATTAATTCATTAATTTGTTTAACTAATTCACTAATTTGTTTGATCAATTAATTAAGGGAATAGATTAATTAATTAATTTTATTATTTATTATTTATTAATATGTCTATTATTTTAACTTTATGTATTTATTTCTTTGTTTAATTATTAATTTATTTTATTTGATTAATTTGTTTTATTTGATTAATTAATTAATTTCATTAATTAATCCTTACAAATTTGGTGAGTTATTTTGCTATAATATCATCTATAATTCCTAGAGTTAATTTGTAATTCTTTAGATTTGAGTAATCATGATTACATGCATTTTTTTAGTTATATATTAATATTATCAAATGATTACATGTGAAGTACTCAATTACTAATTTCTGTTTATATTTGTTAATTGTTTTAGTGTTTATGGAGGATGTTATATAATTGATGTTTTTGTTATTTATTATACTATTTTTTTAAGAGGGGGGGGGAATAGGTTATTTTAAAGGACGTGACTTAATTATTGATTTTTTAATATTTCAAGTAAAGGTTTATAGGTGTTTCTTAGTTTTAATCCACCACCCCGGTTCAAGTTGTTCTTCATTTTTTCTATTTCAATGGATTCTTCGATTTTCCTTTTAAGATAGTGGTCGTGTTTTTTAACTAGTTTGAATTCTTCCATGCAGATGTAATGAGAGTAATAGTGAACATGTTTTGCTAAGGCCAATTTTGATTTCCTTTCTCTGCTTAAGACGACGATGTGTTATTTAATTCTAATATTAAAAGACCTACATGTTTCACCTATGTATTTCTTACCGCATGAGCAAGGAATCACATAAACACCTTTTTGAAGGTTAGGGTTTATGGGATCCTTGACTAAGTTGAATAATTGTCTGATTGTGTAGATTTTCTCCTTAAATATTTTTGTATATTTCTTTATGTATCACTGTAATATGTTCCCAATGGCTTCTATCACTTTATGGGGCCAAAAATGTAGTGGTAGATTATACAATCTAACCCAAACCGACATTCTAGATACCACCATTATATGGCCATCAAAATCTAAGAACCAAGGCGTGACAAAAAGTCCCACAGAGGCCCAAAACCATGGACCCTCTTGCAATATATATTCAAAATCCTCTCACATTGTAAATTTTACTATGAAAAAACCCCTTGAAAAAAATTTGAATCTCACAATTTATTGTCCAATTTGTGAATATCCGATGGAAGAGATCCACTTTTTTTAGCCAAAAACTGTTGAATCTTGATGGTACTGGTTGAAATTCATATGTGGTACACAAATCATTTGTTATGGTAGATCTATAGTCATTACTGGGATTTGGTTTAGTTGTTCCACTATGTAGGGGTTGGGTATATTGTGTGTCTAATATGGTATTGTTGAGGCAACAAATTTTCCTTTGAGGATATCTACGAATGAAAAGCCTCCATTAACTTTCCCTTCATTTGATTTCTTTCCTTTATTAATAATAGATCTAGACATTCCCCATATGCCCTTTGAATTTCTTGGTCGAGGTGATCCTCCCCGAAGCCTAATGTTCGATACGATGGTGGATGATAGGAGGATGTTATAATATTGTAACATCACATCATATTGCATGGATTTTCCACCAAATATTAGACTTTTTAGGATCATGAGGATACCCAAAGTGTGCATGATATTGTGCTATTATTGTTTGAAGTGATCTGTGGCCCAAACCCAAAATAATATTGATTTTCCATCTGGGGATTTGATAAAAATATTGGAAGGCTACCAAATTGAGAGCCCATAATTGAGAGTCACATAGATCTGAAGTCTAATCAATGGATAATAGTCGAGCTACAAAGAGTGAGAGGGATTTTTGTGGAAATATTGACTTCATAAGCGATGGTCAAACCACCGAGCTCACCCACTTTGATCGAGGAAGATTCTGATCTGGAAAAAAGTGAAGAAAACTCTCTAGATCTAATGCTACTACTCCATTTTGACAACCTATTGTGATCAGAAGATTGAGAATAACCAGGTTCGAGATATTTAGCAACAGATCTATAAAATGAAGTGCTTGGGGTGGAATATTCACTTCTGTAGCCAAAATTTTTCCTTCAGATCTGACCGATATTTCTCTTGTGACTAATAGCAAGAAGTTATAATATTTCTGCTCCAGAGTCACCTTAACCCTACATAGGTCCATTCCCAACTCATGAGTGTGACACCCTTTGCTTCCTTCTATGCCATCATGTACATACGGGGTGAGCATATACTCTGCACAATAGCCTAGTGAATGATACTACCAACAACCCAGGCTATCAGACTCCATCCCCGCATAGGTGGTCCAAACTAATATTCACTCCATTCAAAAACTTCATTATTATACGTGTGAGTGGTGAGATCATGCCCTAGTGATGATACAAAAGGTGGATTTGATGTCTAAAGAGACCCGATCACATAAGGAAAGCAAAAAGACAGAGAAACCCTAGCCATCACACCAAACTCGTCCTCTTGAAATTGTTCCCTTCTCAATCTTTAATTTGATTTTTTCGTTAATATATTCTTATGTTACATTTTAATCAATTTTTTTATTTAATTCAATCATCGTGAGTTCATAATTAGTGTATTAGTTAATTGTTCTTTTATGGTGCAAAATGGATCGAGTTTATAACTTGTTAAATCTATTTAGTATAAAAGAAAAAAATCACAAATATTTTTAGTCAATAAATTTTATAGATACAAATGACCACGATAATACCACAAGTAACAATGACTACGTATTTTCCTTGTAAGAATCATCACAAGTTTTTGTATGTTTGAAAATCACAAGTTTTCATGATTGCTTTTAATCAAGATATACTTTTCAACAAATACATATAATCACAATATCAGAGGTGACTATGAACATGAATATTCTTTTAACCACAATCATTCAATTTAAAATTAAAAATATATCAAATGGCACTAATGATCGATGATAAATACAAACAAAATAAACATAAACTTTAAAAAATAATTTTAAAATTGATGTTTTTTTATGACAGAATTTTAAATGTATGTGGTTTTATTTGATGCTATGTATTTCTTTGTTGCACCTTTGTTTGTTTGTTTGTGTATAATATTTTAACACATGTGATGTCATAGACAATAATTACTTTTAGAATGCGTAGAATCTATATATTAACTTATTAATATTTAATTTGTTGTTTAATTTAATAAAATATTATTTTTTCAACATCATGAATGAATTTGAAGTTTTGTAAGCACCAATATTTAATGCACAATTATTTATAAATGTTTTTAATTAATATGATTTTTATAATTACTTACAGATGTTTTATGATTATAGAATTTTAAATGTTTGTGTTTTTATTTTATGAAATGTATGTGTTTCTTTGTTTATGCCCTTGTTTGTGTATAATTTTAAAACACAAGAAAGGCTTTTATTAGAATATCCCATATGGAAGGTCATTGCCCAAATTTCCTATTGACTTCATACCTTTATGATGATTTTACACACATAAAATATAATATGCAAGAATTACAGTCCCAATTAATTGAATGTGTATTAAACTATATATGTTCAAATTAGCATTTAGTTTAACAAAATTTCATTCATTTTTGCAAATCACCATAACATCATGAGTGGCTATGGATTTTTTTAAGTATCATTAGTCAATTCATCTTTGGGAAGTATTTTTAATTAATATATATTGATAATTAGTTACAAATCCATGTTTTCTGATGATATAATTTTAGATGTTTATGTTTTTATTTTATGTAATGTATTGGTTTGTTTGTTTGTGTTTGTACGTCTATAAATTATTGAGCACAAAAAAACATTTATTAGAATAACTTGATACAAATAACCTATATGATCGAATGCAAATTACACTTCAAATGAATTGAATGCTAGCATAGCTTATCTATGCTCAATTTAGTAAAAGTTCACTTATTTTTGTAAATGACCATGACATCATGAATGAAAATGTATTTTGTTTTGTAACCACCACTATTCAATGTGTGTATTTTAAAATCACAGTTATTTTTAATTAATATATTATTATAATTAATTACAATTTATGTTTATGATAGGAATTTCAAGTTGTGATTATTAGTTATTGTGTATATGTTTGTTTTTGCACATTTAAGGTTTTACCCATGCATAAAGCTTTTATATAACAATTACACTTTAAATTAATTGAATTTGGGTATTAAATTATTTTATGTGTAAATTTATGTGCAAATTGATATTCAATTTAATAACATCCCATTTATTTCTACAAATGATCATAACATCTACTAATTAATATATATTTCGATAATGAGAGTAACTATGACATCACAAATGATTATGACAATAAACATTTTGCAAGGACAACTACTCAATACATATAAAAACCTTTACCAAAAAAACATTTATCATAATTTGCAAGAAATCATATACTTTAGAAATCAATTAGCTAGAAATTGATGTTTTATAATGATAGAATTTTAAAATTTGCTTTTTAATTTTTAGTATGGCTTTATTTGTTGTGTTATTTTTTTCCTTTTTATGTCATGAGTTTACGCATACATAATATCATATGAAAAGGAGGAAAAAGTTGAATCTTGTATTTTAACTCACTTATGTTCAATTTATTTTGTTTAAAAATATTTTAATCAAAATATATTTCAAAAATACAAATCTGGAGTTGAATTTTTATGGTTAGATTTATATTTGTGTTTAATTTAATAAATTGTTTTTCAAAGTAAACATAAAATTATTTTAAAAAATATACAACTTTATTTTTTAAACATGTTAAGGATTCCTTGGTCAATTTATATTATGACCTTTTTAATTGAATATGCCCCTAACAAGTCAAAATGGGTCAAGTGATGTGGCATATGACAGTGTAAATATTTATTTTTATTAATATAAAAGAAAGTTTGGCTTTCTATGTTATGATTCGTGAAAAACTATTAAAGGCTTAAATGTGATTAGACTTCTAATTCACACGGAAAGAGTTATGCCCAAAAAGAAGAAAGATAAAAAAAAAATGGTAAAATAAAAAAGTTCTCCTTTTTGCTAGAGTTGAATTGTTGGTTTTGCAGACCACCCAGAAAAGACATGACACAAAATAAAAATGTCATGGGTGAAACTCACTTAAAAGGATTGTTGGAGATAAAAGGGGTTGGATAAAATATAATGGTATATTGGGAAAGAATGATTGTACTCATACTGGCAAAGTAGCAAGATGTTGCTAAGGGTCAAGGAAATGTAAATTGGAAGTGTACTACTATTTTATATCCTTAGAAGTATGAGTTAGAGCTTTAGGGGAACTACTTAGAAACATAGTTATTTTTTTGAGGAATGCAATAGCGTTTAATTTATTTCAACAAGAAAATCTTAGATAATTATATTTTGAAAAAGAATACACTTGAATGTGCACAAAGATGCAAAAGGAGATTATATATAATAAATTAAATAAGCTTGTTTGGATGGATAAATATATAAACATGCACAAAGAAATAATACACTTGAATGTGTAAAATATGCAAATGGATATTATATAAAAAAATTAAACAATCTTGTTTGGATGGATAAATATATAAAGAGGCACAATAACCCTTATTCACCACTAAAAATATAGTTTCTTGTAAGATACTATAGAAAATAACTATTGCAGGTAAGAAAAATAAATTTCTACATAGTTTAACTTGTGGAAAAATAAATGTATACTTAGTTTAGCTTGCTATAGGTCAAAAGATTGCAATCATATCAATTGGCCATGGAACAAGAAGCCTTGGGTAAATTAATACTAGGACCTAAACGATAACCTTCACAAACTCCCATGACAAGGGTTCAACACTCATCTTTCCTAATTTACGTATTCTCTTCTTCAAAGAAAATGATAGTAATAGTAAATTATATACAATCATTATGCAAAAACAAAATATATAGAGTTGACATGAATGTCTAATGTGTACTCATGGAATATAAATAGAATAAATATTATAGTATTGTAAACTTTTGATGGAATTACTTCATTACACACAATAGCAAGTAAATAGATTGTATAAATTGTTCTTATGAATAAAAAGAAATATTTACATTGTTGGGGCTATAAGATAGCCAAAACTATTTTCTCACAATTAAATATTCTCATTAACAAAGAGAGGGTAAATCGATTGTATTTAAATCAATATAAATGCATTGTTTTGAGTGTCAGGCCTTTTGGGGAAAGCCCTAGCTAGATATGGGTTTTATTTAAACTCAAAAAAAAATAATTTCCTTGTGTCCATCATCAAGAGAAAATTGTAACTGACATTGAAACCCTATAAAAAATAAGCGTTGGATAAGTAGGCCAAAGCGTAGGCGAAAAAACTTGCATGAATTTTGACCCTAAAACAATGTCACAAGTTAACCCAAGTTTATCGTAGAATAACCTACACACACAATAAAGGGATTCCTTAGTTTGGATTGGAACCACTCTAAGTTAATGAGGAAAAGAACGTTATAGAGGGTTTTGAGATAAGTAGAGTCTAACCATAGTAATATAGATATCATCCTCCAATTCAATACTTTGTTGTAAAGGGAATAACATTAGTATTGTACATATATGCTTGTACAAATAAAAATTATATCGAGATGAGAATCAAGTTACAGTTTAATCATAGATTGAAAATATTGGAAAGATTGTATAATATTGGAATCATCTCCATGTATGAAGGGTAGTTCATTTTTAAATCATTAAGGAAAATACAAATTGTGCTGAAATTCTTTGAGGGAACCATAACCAACATATGAGACATTGCAACCACAAAATTAGAAGTAAAATATTACAATAATATATACAATATGCAAGAATGTCTATACTATAAAAAACATAAGTGAATGTAGAGGAACCAAAGACCTTTTGATGGCTTATCGAAGGATCTCATCCATACCACATTTTATAAGGAGTCTTTTTCTAAGAGTGTGAGATGCACATAAGTATTTCACATACAAAGCACATAAAGTCACATCATCCCCAAACATCAATGTTATGTTTTTCAAAAACCGCATTGAGCAAACTATATTTAATATAGTAATGTTCATTCTTTCAATTACATAGTTTTGTTGAGAATTCTATGGAACTATGGTTTGAGATTGAATCCCATGTTTGCAGAGATATTTTTCATATTCATTAGAGTACATTATCTTCCATTAACAATATGAAGAGAGCCAATATGTGATTACACTCCATATCCAATCCATACATTGAAATCCATAAAAGTTTTAAAAGCTTGAGATTTACTTTCGAATAAGTACACCCAACATAATCCAGTGTAATCAGAAACACAATTCTTCATACATTTATTTTCATTAGCATAAGGAAAATGCATAGGACCACAAAAATTAAAATATATATGTCCAACTTTTCTACATGAATAAAGGGGCCTTCCTAGTGAATGTGAACAAGGAACAATAGATTTCTTATATTACTAGCGAATGTGAACAAGGAGGAATTTATCCCAACAATAATATGAGATAAATAAGAAGTTAAAAATGATTATGCATAGCTATAGACCCATAAAAATAAGGAAGTCGAAAATCACACATATATTTAGTACAGTACTCAATTAACATATTTAATGCTTAAAGTAATTATGTATAACAAAGGAAATGTGTTGGGTTCTCATTCCTTCATAAGTAAATCACCCTTGAAGAGGAAGGGGCATGACTAAGTGAAAAATGAGAAAATATTGATGGATAGTCTATGAGCTCTTGGTAGAATAAACAATGTTCCATTGTAAATAAGCCCGATAACTTTCCACGTAGTAGAGAAATTTTTTCAGTGTAACATTTAGAGTGGGTTAATATTCCATGGTTTTTCAAAATAAAAAATAAAAAATAGTTGTCAATTTTGTCACATTTTTTTAATTTATTTGCCCAAATTTTATACTTTAAAATTATTTTAATTAAAAATCATTAGAAATCTCAATATTTTTATGAAAATAACATTAAACATTTTACACTATACATATTAGGGAGTACTAATATTAGACAAGCTTTATAAGATTTAAAATAAATTTACATCCTTGAAATATTTTGCTACTAAACAGAACCCTTCGAGAAGAAACAAACAACATGGTGCAATTGTGGAAAATATATAAAAGAATTAAGTGAGTAAAAGAGAACAATAACACAAGAAATTTTTGAATAAAACAAACATATGGCGAATAAGTAATGAGGAATAAAGTTGTGGGTCGTTTAATGTTTGCATGTTGAGAGCCTTAGTACTGATGAAAATTGTCAATGTGAAGGGTGTGTACATCTCATGATATTTTTCCCTCGAAATTATGAAAGACAATTTAAGATGCTTAAATATAATTATATCACAATTTAGTGAAAGAAACAATGGATGCTTCTTTTATTTCATTAATTTTTTTTATGCATGTCCAAGTTTATTTCACCTTCATGGCTTCTATTGATCACAAGGAGAAGTGAAGGAATTTTTAATTTTACATAGATAATAAAAATGTGAACATTTTTAGTAGAAGAGTTGTAGTAGGAGGTGATGTAGGTGTTACATATCCTAAACAATGTGTGTTGTTGAACCATTATCTTCTTCTTAATGAAAAGTGTTACCTTTCCCATTGAGTGTATATCTATTTTATTAGATTTCCATATATTTTAATGTTTTTCCTAAAATATATTTATTAATGTATCAATAACCATAAAAAAAAATTATGTTTTTATATTGTAATATCATTCTCTTCCAAATCATATGGAAGGTGTCTTGATATCCCACACTCATTCGAAGGGGGATTTTCATGAACAATGAGGTTACAGAAACATTAATATGTGCATAATCCTTTAAATTCCCTTCCTAAATAAATAAATGGGAATGCATTTGAGATTTGCATAATTGTAATAAAAAAAGACCTTATAGACTATATGCTGTACACTGGAAGTCAGTGAAAGCAATTGCATTGAATCGACAACGCCTTAGATTTCAATACAAAGCACCAAAACAAAAAAATATACATATTAAAAAAATCATATTACAAATATATCTATATATATATACATACATACATACATACATACATATACATATACATCTACATATACATATACATATACATATACATATACATATATTAGTGATTAAAAAAATGGGAATACATAATTTACAAATCTGAAATACATGTAAATAAATTTGGAAAACTTATTTATGATTCCTTAATTTTGTTATGTTGATAATATGTATACTTTATATTAGGACTTCTATAATTTTGATTTAATTATCAATAATCAATAGGTTGAAGCTAGAGATTCAATAATAAATAATTAATATTTTTAATATTAGTCAATAATATAAGGTTGAGATTTATTTAAAATGTTGCTATAATCTCTATTTGTTCTCAATTTAGTTAAAACAATTGTTTCAAAAATAATTTAAAATATATTATATATAGAATATATTGACTATAAAATGATCTTTTGCTTTTATTATAACTATTGTGACCATATAATTAAATGGATTGAAAATTTCTATATCCATCAATCTATGATAAGAAGAAAAACACTAACCCCATTATACATATTGCATTAACCAGATTAAAATTTCATGAAAGTTAACTAAACTATATCTTTATTATTATTATTATTATTATTGGAGTTATATAATATATAAAAATATATAATGTACAAAAATATATAATATTTAAAAATATATGATATATAAAAATATATAATATATAAAAATATGTTTGTCCATGCACATTCACCACACTATTATTACGGAAACATTTCTTCTTACATTACCATGGCTTATAAATACCAAATTCCCAATATGTTGTGTTGATATGCCATTTTCTTGAACTAAATAATTTGAGATAATTTAATTAATAGGGTATATCATTGATATGTCAATATTACCATGATATTCCAACATATTCCATGGGGTTGAAATATCTACAATGAATGTAATAATTAAATTATAAGTATGGAATAGATATTCTTACTATAGCATAATTATAGGGATATCTATTTTGTAAATTATTTCCAATTTAAGTTAAAAGAAAATATTAACATTAAATTAAGACAAACTAGAGAAGCCATATAAATTAAATGGATCAAACTACAAAGAAAGTTCAATGCAGGTAACCATCAAAATGGGTACCCAATTATTCCTATCACATTTCATAGATTAAAATAACAATAGAAATTAACTAAATTATAACTTTATTATAAATTATATTGTGGTTATTTATTAAAAAAAAAATTACATGCATATTTCAACAACAACAAAAAATCTTAGTGGCATATTTTAGCGGCAAAATATGTCAATATTACTATGAACGTTCCAACATATTACATGGGGTTTAAATATATTCCTTAAGCCTAATAATTACCTTATAACTATGGCGATTAGCATAATTACAGGAATATATAACGTGTGGTTGACCGACTTATGTACTAATTGTTGGACTGCAAAAGGTGGATCATTAATTCTTATTGTAATGTTTATATTATGTTGCTCTGTTTAAAAATTATAATATTCCTACCAGATCTCCATTTCTTGTTGTCCCCTTTATAGCATAATATTGTTACTATCCAACATAATACGTCATGAAACCTAGAATGCTTTGATGAAGCTTCATCAATATCAGTAATATGTCATGAAACCTAGAATCCTTTGATGAAGCTTCATCAATATCAGTAATACATCATGAAACCTAGAATGCTTTGATGAAACTTCATCAATATCAGTCTGTCTGGATCGGGCTTTATCTTGACCATCATTTTCTTCTATAATTGTTATCGTAATAACATGGGGTGAATCACAATTCAAGTCTATGTTTAATTTTTTGTTTTCATATTGGGTTCACTCGACTATCTTTGGTCCTATTCCTATGATGAGGTTCTTTATATCTTGAGTTATTCTAGAGTCGATTGTTTATGTTCCTTTTTTTTTTGAACTGCAATCATTTTCTATAGTAATGTTTCAATGAATACATATTTTCCATGTCCAAGAAACTGCAAGACATCAGGCCTAATAGATTATTCTAGAAATTGTTCAAATTTTCTAGGCTTCTTTTCTTTTCTACCCTTTATAGGGCATTCTAAAAAAAATTCATGAAATTGAGTGTAGATTCTATTGTTGTTGTGGATCTTTTAGTTGAATACCTAGAAAAACTTTCATTCCCGTTTATTGTATATTTTTACGTCCGTGTTGTTTTTCAACTCAGTGAGTCTTTTCTTGCAATATTCTTATGAGATTATGTCACAGGTACTAAGTATATGCCCTTGTTCCTCCCGAGCTTGTGGTGGAATTGAGAATATTATGTTAGATTATTATCTGATCTTATATATATTTGGTCAATTGTAGGCTGATATGGAATCTCTTGTTGGTCTACATCTAAAGAGTTAACATACCAAACATCAATTATTTGTAGGGACAATTCAATGTAAGATGAGGGAGGAAACAATTTTTGTATGTGTTGAGGTACTCTCCATCTATTAGAAGATTTTTGGAGATTTCCAGAGGACTAACTAGTGAAGTTTGTTTCATGTCTAGCCAAATTAGTAAAGAGGGGAACCAAATGGACTTATTAGAATTTTCACATTCATAATGGTTCATATTCAGAATGTCAACAATGTGTTTTTCCTTGTTGTATATTTTTCCGTCATGATGATTTGACCAATTTATTGTAGGATAGTGAGTTTAATGTTACAAACTCTCCCTATTCCTGCAAAATGACTCTCTCTCATTAGGAAAAATTTTGAAAATAAGAAAAAAGAAATGAGATATCAAAAACTTAATTTAATAATACATATATTTAACACAATAATATAAACATGTATAAATAGAAACTAAATAAAGAATTTTTACTATTCGTATTGCATTGAATAGTGCAAATAAGGAAAAACAATATAGAAATTCACAATTTAGAAGTTTTATAATTTTGAAATACATATAACTAAATATAGAAAAAAACATATTCATATTTGATTAATATTAATTGATGGAAGGAATAATAGTTGAACTGGACTTCAAACACCAGCATTAAGACCTTAAATGATCTACAAAATATACACCATCATTGTAACATCTAATGGGTGAAGTGCTA
>APFE031324930.1:0-20797 GCA_000404065.3 Pinus taeda | reverse complement strand
TCTTTAGGTTGAGAAAAATGGAGTCTACCAACCAAGGATTTCCCCTTGGAGGAAATCCTAGTCCTTTCTCCTCTTGGCAGATGTTGGTGCACCCCATATGGCCACATTGTCACTTCCAGGGTTGACGATTGGTTTTCCCGTATGGCACTTCTCTACCTCTGTCATTCAGAATACCGTAATTCCTGAACAGTCAAGTCAGCAACTAGGTGATACTAGAGTTACCCCCCAACCTTCCACTTCATCCATTTCTCCCTCTCCTCCTTCCTCTTTGCTTGATGAAGCTGGTAATTCTAAAGATCAAGTAACTGAGAAGAAGAAGAAGTGGAAAGAGAAAAAGGAAAAGAAGAAGAAGGAGCCAAAAGAAAAAGGGGGCAACCATGTGTCGTCTAGCGAAAATCCTCACACCGCACCATATAAACCTAAATCTCCATGTGTCATTTGCAAAGGAGATCACTATCATCGATATTGTCCTTGCATCCCTCGGATCTTAAGGGACTGGTCTCCTCTTTTGCACAATCCAGTGTCGTCAACATCTGATGATCATGTTGAAAGTACACCGTCAACCAGTGAAATCGAAGTATCTAGACAAAAAAGGAATCACAAATTTCCTTGTAAACTATGTGAAGGTGATCACGCCATCCACCATTGTCCCTTCCTAGACGAAGCCAAAAGAGTTTTAGATGACCGTCCTGCTTCACCGCTACGGCTCCCTCCTGGATATAAGAAACTCTTACCAAGTCCACCACTGGTTGAAATCTGACTGACACGCCATTGTGGTTAGTTGAAGCGTCTATCATTGAAAATGAACCCTCTAAATCCATACCTGAAAAAATTCAAAAGGCCGAGGCGGCAGTTGACCCGGTCTTGCCTTTAGAGGGATCATCTTCGAGTGATACCGTCACTGAAAAGAAAGAGAATGACACCGTTCAAATTCTTTTCATAAACACAGACTCCGATGAACTTGGGGGCAGTCTACCCATTCCTTTACCGCAGGAAGGAAGTTCATCAAAGTCGTATTTGGCCGTCTATTCGGTCCCACCTCCAAGCAACCTAGTTGTTTCCTTCAATTGGAATCTACTAGGCAGACCCCGTTTACCAGCTAGTGTACCATTCCGAATCATTGTACAAGCTTACAGAATGGTCATGGCTGATACCATCATAGATGAAGGGGCTTCTGTGAGTATCCTTTCCTCAACTTCTTGGAAAGCGCTTGGTTTGCCATCGCTTCTGCCTAAAATGAGAAATCTGACAGGCTTTGACAAAGGAACCAGTGGACCATTAGGGATCCTTCCCAATGTGCCCATTACTTTGAGAAGGAAAACCGTTTACATCAATGTTATGGTAGTCCAAGGACCCCTAGATTATAATCTACTCCTTGGGTGTGACTATATTTAGTGCATGGGAGCCGTCGTCTCCTCACTCTTTAGAGTAATGTGTTTTTCGCATGAAGGCAAAGTGGTCAAGCTCATAGACCAGCTGTCATTCCCCGGTTCACACATAGAAAATAGTCAAATGCCATCCCTAAATGGTCTTTTCATGCAAGGAATGTCTCATCAATCTCCAGTCCGTCCACCTGATGAGCGCGAGTGATTCAGGAGGATATGGCTGAAACCCAGGGGGCATGCACCGTGGCCTGCTTCGGCAAGGAAACTATAGATATAAAGTAGGTTTCCGCGGAGGAAAATGACTGGTACGACACCCGTCCTTACAGGAAAAGGGAGTTAGACCAGAATAATATTCCCTCGTCAAGGTTAGGAGGTTTGGATTCAGAACCACCCTGGTCCAGATGGACTAAGCCAAGAAGTGTTTCTATCTACGACGTTGATGGAAACTATCTTGCAAAAGTAAGAGCTTCTATATGGTAACCTGGAAATTTTTCATTACACCTGGGAGCATGCAAACCTTTTTGCATGCAAGTGAAGAGTGACCATTTATTTTTTAAATTTGTAGGTCCTCTAACCCTTTAAACTCGTAGGATTGGTTGTTTCCTAGCTTGCATAAAGAAAGGATCCGAGGCAAAGCTTTAAAAGGTGCAAGCTCCATAAAAAATGGCATCTTAGATGAGATATCCTTATTATATGACTGGCACGAGTAGTTTTAACATGAAATTCAAGCTTGTTAAAAAATAACATAAGCAATGAGCAAATGTTTACCCCAGAGTTTAAGCTCATTAAAAAATGAACCGATCCCCAGTAAATAACCATTGTGAATGCATTATCATTAGATTTTGAGCCTTGGTCATGTTCTCATCATCACCTCCACTCTGTTTTAGCCAATCATTCGCCTCCATTTGATTGTTTACCCCTTTCAAGGAACATTTGCGAAGAGTGATTCTGTTAGCCATCCTTGTGACACTGCCGTGATTGGAAAATTCCAAACCTTACCTGGAATCAGTCGCTACCCGAAATCATCACTCGTTCCTCAGAAAATGAGTCTCCTTTAAGCTCTTTTCAATTGACTTGTAAAATATGAAAAGATTGCTGAGCAATTAGCCTCTCTGGCTTGTTAAAGTCATCGGAAGTGTTATCCCTCCTCTAGATTTTAATCTTTTTGGACTTGAGGGATTATACCACAAAAAGATCGAGCACTTGTCTTGTTCGGCTCGTTAAAGCTATCGAAAATTCATCCCTTTCGTATTATTTTACGCTTTTTCAGACTTAAGGGATTATATGACGAAAAAGAATCATTGGAGTTTCCTTTCCGCCCCTTTCAGACTCTCTAAAATTGAAAAGGACCGAGTTATCTTTGTCGTTAAACTCGTTAAAACCTAATAGCAACAAACTTGTCCAAATGGACGAGAACGAGTTTCACTGTCGCTAGGCTCGTTAAAAAATAGCGACAAGTTCGCCCAAAGGGTGAATTATAGAATAAGAATATGTTATCCTCCTCAAGCTTGACACAAATAAAGCGGTACTGGTCAGCAATGACTGGAGAAAATTGGGAAGAAAACTTGAAGAAACTTTATTGGTAGCAAGTCGCTCTTGAACATGACACTTTCTCTCTACATTCGAGTCGGGTTGGGTTGTTCCGTTCACTAGTCATATCACCATTGGTCTGTCACACTATCCATATTTGGGGTTAACGCTACCAATCCATCGTCAGTGTCGCCGACATGTTCAAGAGAAGTCACTCAGAGAATTCACCTATGTCTCATCCACTGCATTACATTCACGCTCCATTCTTTCATGACTGCCACACTGAACCCTGTATCATCAGATCGTTTTCGCCTCCAAAATCATTTGCTCCATTTCATGTCATATATGTGGGATTCATTAAGGCCCTCCTACAACGGGTCACTTCTTGTCGACATCAGCTCATTATCCAAGAAGTTGACTTAGGAACACCCCCTTTCAGTACTTTGAAGCTTGCATGCCTCAATGGAAATTTTCTCACTTTCAGCGACAGGTTTACATCAATGGCCTTCGACCGGAAGATTTTGCGTTGTGTTCGATGCCAAGTCCCTTTTTCACACGACGCGAATTGTACTGTAGTACCTTGAGGATCATTGACATTATTGGTGACTCCTCTCGCACCTGTTAACAGCTGACATCATTGGCTGGTAATCAGGCGATGTCTTTCCATGTTCGACTCCAGAACATTTTTCACATGGATCGACTTGTACTTCGGGTGAAGATGGAATGAGTTTTGAAGACCCCGGATCTAGTTTCATCCATCCAGGCTGCGATATATTCAGGAATATAAATACATCAAATGTACATCATTGCCGAACAAATGATCATTCAAATAAAAGGATGATGACTCCATCCAAATCATCAGTCTGCTACACAGACGGTTGTCTGTGCTATGTACATGAAAGTGAATTTATAAAGCTGAGCATGGGAATGCCCGCCTCAGCTAGATCATGAAAAATATTATGAAGATAATGTATTGTATTGTATCTTATTACAGGTCGCCTCCCAGCTCGAAAAACTTCGGATCCTCATGGTAAAGCATTTTACCCGACTTCAGGTGATTACGACCTCATGATTTTGGGGGCAACTGTTATAGACATTTTTGGGCCCCTACACCCAATTATAATGTCCTAAACTTGGGGCTCCTAAGTCCCTAAAAGTGTTGCTTTCACTACCTAAAGGAACAAGGTCAGCTGATTACATAATCTCCTAGAAGTTCTCCACAAAAACTGCTCAGAAATGGTCAAAACTGGACCATACTAAAATACCCAGTGCAGAGGGTGTGATGCATATCACCTTCCTAGTGTAAAGGGTGCAATGAATAATGGATGGCCCCTCTGTAGGTGCGATGGGGCGAGAATGGACAAATGGCAGGGCAATTTGTGAGGTGGAAGAACATAGAATCTTCCAGAAACTTCCCCTCTGACACTTGCCTCTCTGATTTCGACCAGGGATGAGTAAGAGATCATCATCTCCAAGTGAATTCAAGAACTATGAGAGAGGACACTAATCAAAATCCTAGAAGCTGACTCACCCCCCTACAATCATCTATATATGGATCCCTCATCATAGAGATCCAGAGGCTGGAATCTTGTATCTTGTAGAGAAGTGTTGTTGGTTTTCTCATGTAAGATCATAGTGTTGGGTGATCTAAGCTTTACTTGAGGTGAAGAAGGGCTTTCTTGCTGGAGGATGATGCTGGGTCAGAACAATTGGTTGTAATCCTCTTGCTAATCTTGATATTAATAAAGCTATTCAAGTTTTCCTCCACATTCGTATATGTTTGATTGTATATGAATTTGTGTGGTTAATACATATCTGGTCCTGTGTTATTTATGAATATAGATCTTTGTTCTTCGATAGTATTATGCTACTTTGATTCCAAAGGTGCTCTTTGAAGTTGTGTAGACAAAGAAGGAGTGGAAAAAATCTATCGAGAAGGAGAGGACCAAGTGCAAGACAAAGGTTGGTGTCCTCTGTTCCCCTCTTGTCTATTTTTCATAAAGGAAAATGAAAGTAGTTTTAACTTGTTTGTTTCTAAGATAGCTACCAGTCTTAGTGGGAATAGCATCTCTAAGTGGACACTATTCCCAGTAACAGTGCGGCTGAAACTAGTGAGCTTGCACTTTCATCCTTTTGCTCATAGTAGGTTTCCCACCAATCCTTGACGTGGGGGGTTGCTTTGAGAAGAGTGAAAATAACATTTTCCCGACTAAAAAAGTCATGAATAGAAAAATAACCTTCTAGCATATTTAGCCATTTATCAATGGCATATGTGTCTATCTAACCCTTGAATATGAGAATTTCAAAATTAACTTGTACCTTAAATGGCGTGGCATTTCCAGAGTAGCTGTTGGAAGCCAATGCGTCGCCCCTGGGTAGCCACTGAATGATCTGGGAAAAGCTATCCATCATCGCGTTCCTTTGTCACTCGAGGGCTTCTTCAAGCAAGATTTTGATAGGATCTCTTGCCCCCTTGTCTTTATTTTCATCTGCCATGTGAGGCTGTCGGGATTTGCAAGGCTGGTCTTGCAAAGGTTTGAATTGTTCAAGCCCTAACTCCTTATATCCCGACCTCATTGGGGACATGCAAAGAAGAACAGAGAAAAAAAGCAGACCACTGCAATACCACTGATCTGGATTTAAACAGGAACACAACAAATTACAGAGATAACCATAAACACAGAGATGCAGTGGAAATAATACTTCATTTCATTTAAGTGTAAAATACTGAAATATGCTTACAAATAGGAATGGAAATAAACCAGCTAGGCCGATGGTAGCTTATCTCTTAGAAGGGATGTGGTGGCTACATGCCTCTGAACTACCTTACAATGAGGCTCAAGGGCCTTTTTATTATTGAACAACAAAAGTAAACCCTAAACAACCAAAACCCTAACCCGAAGAGATGTAACACCAAGAGTTTAAGGGCCCTGTTGGGGCGAGTTGGACAGCCAACTTCCCGTGGTCACAACTTGATCATATTATCTCTATTTGATGCACATGATATCCCATTGGAAAGATATCTCCAAGGACTACGTCGGAAAAGACGATTTTAGATAAAAAAAAACTACTAGTGGTAGATTTCCATAAAGACGTCATTTAGGGCCTCAAAACAACACCAAAAGTTTAGGACCCGAAAAACTGCTAAAAATAGTAAAATGTGCTACAATTAAGGAAACTGAAAAACTAAAAGAAGCAATGGTGGGGGTCCAAGTGGAATTGGTGGGTGGCCATCAATATCCACCTGGATCAAATGTGGTGGCTACATGCCTCTGAACCATGTTACAATGAGGCTCGAAGGCCTATTTATTGTTGAGAAACAATGGAAAACCCTAAACATCCAAAAACCTAACCCTATAAGATGAAATGCCAAACTTTGGGCCTTGTTTGGGTAAATTGGTACATCAACTTCCCAAGGTCGTAACTTTGGCATACAATCTCTATTTGACACGCACAATATCTTGTTAGAAAGACTTATCTGAGAACTACAATTTTGGGAAGAAATGTTGCTCCATGGACCAATGTTGCTCCTAGTTTTCCCAAAAAACATCGTTTAGGGCCTCAACGGAAGTTCAGGACCTGAAAAACTGTTAAAAATAGTAAACAGTGCTACAATTAAGGAAATTTAAAAGCTAAGAGATATAATGGTGGGGGTCCAAGTGGACTTGGCGGGTGGCCATCTAATATCCACCTAGATCACATGGATACGTGGGTTTCCTTTGGGAAGCATCACCAACAGATGACTTAGGAGGACCTTAGTTTGGGGTGTCGGCTTTACCCTTGTCTTTTCCTTTCTTCTTACATTTAGAGGATTTATCTGCTGTAGTAGACTAGACAGCGTGGACCTATGACATTTTACCAGGGCTGGATGAATTGCGGGAGGAGTGACTGGGAGCAATGTTGGAGACCAAATTTTGTTTGGAAGAAGATTTTGCAGGGGTCTGAGTCACTGAACCAATTACTCCATCTACAGGAGGAGTATTCGGAGACTTGGATGTCATCAAATTAGATAATCATCTAGGCATATTAGGTAACACATCATATAACATGCCAGATTGTGAATAGACA
This sequence comes from Pinus taeda, assembly GCA_000404065.3. Classification (NCBI taxonomy): domain Eukaryota; kingdom Viridiplantae; phylum Streptophyta; class Pinopsida; order Pinales; family Pinaceae; genus Pinus; species Pinus taeda. Next base: position 13,814 of record APFE031324930.1, on the reverse strand, counting down.
AGGTCTAGATACTGGGCACATGCTATGGATTGTTCCTCAGTGACGCATCCACCCATACCAATGTCCTCAGGAATTTTGTTGACAAATGATTTTTTGAACCACTCGGTCAACAATTGATCAACAATTTCAAACTTAATTAGATGGCGCTTTCGTCTCCATTCATGGATGCGAATAGAGATGTGAGTCACAGAGTCTTGCTTGAGCGACGTTAGCAGATAGGTGCTAGTTTCATAGCGAATTGGCAGTTGGAAATGTGTGAGAAAGGCCAAGACAAGAGTCTTAAAGTCATGATAGGTATTTCGAGATAGCTCGATATACCATTTAGCTACAATACCTGTAAGAGTTCGTTGAAAAAGATGAAGACGAATGGAATCATTAACGTAGGAATTCAAAAAGCACTAGAGGTGATATATCATGTGGGCTTGAGGATCCTCTTTTGATTTTCCTTCAAACTTTGGACAATCGCTCAGAATCTTGGATGGGATTGGAGGCCAGTATGGTGAATGAAGAATTGGGCTATTCATGAGTCTAGACATGGCAATTGGGTATTGAAAGGCATTTGACGCTGATAAGGGGGCCCAACTGGCAAGGCCCATCCTTGTTGGTAAGGATTTTGTCTCCATAGTGGAGGATTTTGTCCATATGTCATTTGATTTTTCAGCCATTGTAGGTTACCTTTCCCATAGGGAGGATTTTGACCTTGAAAACCTTAAAACTATTTGGATAGAGGTCGTTGATAAGCAACATACTGGTTAAAAGGTTGTTGAGCCTACTAGCCTTGGACATATGGATTTTGCACCTGATGTCCTTGAGCATAAGGGTTTTGGACTTTCTGCCCCTGGACGAAAGGGCTTTGGACCTGCTACCCTTGGATGAAAGGATTTTTGACCTACTACCCTTAGACGTAAGGATTATGCACTTGTTTCCCTTATACATAAGGATTTTGGACTTGTTTTCCTTAGACAAAAGGAGGCGGAACATGTTTCCCTTAGACATCAGGATTTTGTGCCTACTACTGTAGGACTTGACCTTGGCCTTGCCCTTGCAAGGGTTGACCCTATTGATATGAGTATAAGGCTTGTTGCTACCTGGTTTGACCTTGTGGTTGCAAGGGATACCCTTGCGGTCGTAAAGGTTATCTCTGTAGCTACAGAGGTTGACCTTGCGAAGGCAAAGGCTAGGAGAATTGCAGCACATACTGCATTTGCGGCTGCATGGTTGGCTGCAACTGTTGTGAGGGTTTCCCCTGTGGTTTTTGTAGTTGTCCTTGTTGCAACATCATCTGGCCTTGCTACTGCATGGATGGTCCTTGTTGCAATGAAGGTTGGCCTTGCTGCTGCATGCATGGCCCTTGCTACAATGAAGGTTGCCCTTGCTGCTGCATGGATGGCCCTTGCTGCAACAAAGGTTGCAATTGCTGCTGCATGGATGGCCCTTGCTAATACAGGAGCTATCCTTGCTTCTGCAAAGGTACTTGAAAAATTCTTCGAATGACACCTTGAAATTTCCTGAACTGTATTTGGCCATACCCACTAGGTGTGGCAGATGGACTAAGCTCGACATAAGGTCCTGGCTGAGGAATGTATGGTGGATTAGCCATTGCTTGTGAACCATATGGAACATAAGGAGGTTGATACTGACCTTGCGCGATATTGGGTTGTTGGTACTTGACATGACTTGACCCAGACGGACCAACATTGGGCTGTTGGTACTAGACATTACTTCATCCAGCAGGACCGACAAGATTTGAAATGGCACCTGAAGAGGGCTGGTTCATACCAACCATGTGAGCTTGTGAACCACTCACATTGGTTGTACCAGACATCATAGACACATTCGAACATTCCCCTAAGGTGGTGGCATAGCCTACTCACTCACTAGAGGGATCGAAGAACTGACAACAACATGACTCAAGATCGTTAGTTGAACTGGAGGGGTTACTTGAACTAACAAAAGAAGAGGATTTGGAATGGTGGGTTGCACCAGGACTGAAGTAACTCCATAAATCACCATCTGTTGGGAGGTTGGGTTTTTAATAAATGGACCTATAGTAGGCATAGAGCCAGATGCCCAAATAGGGTTATGATATAGTGATGAGGCAGTATGCTTGCCTGAAACCAACTGAGCTAAAGTCACATAATTACGCAGTAACTTAGGATGAACATTGGTTGGAATTCTTCCCATGTAAGGGAAACCTTTAGGAGGGAAATGATATTCCTGCTCCTCAACTATGCATGGAGTGGAAACCTCCGAGTGACCCAGAGAGGAGACTAGGATTTCGCCTTCTAATTCCATGGGCGAAAAGATGCGACAATGGACTATCGAAGATGTTCAAGGGGATAATTACAAAGGAATACCCAGCTGATCGTACGGACTGTATGGACGATGAGGTGATATCACAACATGATTGAACAAAGGATTCGGAGGATAAATAACTAGTCTAAGGTGACCTTCAGAAGTCAACGAACTCTAAGGAGTCTAGATAGGATTATCCGGAGATTTCGAAGCAATGTCAAAAAGTGACCCAATATTTGAAGGGGGAGGATGAGATGAAAAAGGTTGAATACTCAGAACAATTCCAAGCTCAACACCTTGGTCCTCAAGCGATTGTGGAAATTCAGCAAAAGGTTCCTCAGACAATCTTTCAGACGGAGGAGAGGAAGAGGAACTAGGCAAACCAGTTGGTTCAGCCACGATGATTTTGTCTTAAATAACCAGAAAAGAGATTAATTTCAAGGGCTTTAAATTGTATTAACAGGTATACTCATGATGTGGTCTAAAAAATACTAACAGGGATGTTATAAGATCATGGACAACAATTTTTTAAGACGCAAAAACAAATTGGTGCTCTTTCATGTTTTAAGAGTCGAGAAAGAAGCAAAGGTGACTCTATCACTTTCGGTTTGAAACAAGCTCAAAAGGACAAGCGCTCGGGTGATCTTTTATATTTAGGGAGTCAAAAATATCAAAATGACTACTTAGGATGATCTAGGTAAAAAGGATTACCAGGTAACCACGAACTACAGAATACTTTTGGGCAAACTGAAAAGTACGGGTAGGCAATCTCCCCAAATGATGTGTGTATCACGTTTACAAGGCGGCAGACTCAACTTCCTATGGATAAAGGATTGCACCCTAGTGGGGTCTCCCTTTATATACTCAATGGTATGGGGAGCACAAGTCCATACTAGCACTATCTAGTGCCGAAACGAACAATAGCTGCTAGGTTTTAAGACGCTGAAACACGTCTCTAGCCTAAACCTTCTAAAATGTGATCTTTAGATTTTAAATGTGCCTTAGCTTAATTTACTACATTTTAGAGTTGATCTTGAAATTATGTCTCGATTTTCAGGCGTTATCGATGTGACTCGAAAAAACACCAATATGCAGCTAAACGAGACAAGACCTTTTAAATTCAATGAATTATCTACACTAATGAGAGTAGAAAACAGACGTAAATGCAACAAAACAAACAATTGAAAGAAAAATGATTGTTTCACTATTTCACTTTTGAAAACAAAATGATGAAAACAAACTCTTTCTAATTTCTAACTTTCCTATCAAATGCACTTCAAGTAGTCCTTTCACTAGTAAAGATAATTCATTTCCTTTTCAATGCAAGCGTCGATGCAACTCTAGCCTTCAATGATGCTAACTAGCATAACATATTGATTCAACAAACTAGAATTATGTATTTTCAATGAAATGGTGGAATGAATCTTTAACAAACACTTCAATGAAACATTTCCAATACAATAAATCACAAGCAGACATAAAAGAGAATTATTTTCAAACCAGTGAAGCAAAAATCGAACCAATAACAAGATGAGCAATGTGATCCATGCCCAAAAAGAGACATTCAAACAACAAATGAAACTTTTGAAACTTGTTAAATGGAAATCAAAGCAACAGAAGGACTAATTAAATGAAATGCAAGGAGCAAATTTGACTATCGACTTGACTTTATGAGCACACATAAAAGTGAATGGATGACAACCTATATGCCCTAGGGTTATAAACCATTCAAGAACTCAAGAAACCAAGTGAAGAAATTGCAAATCAACCAAGCATACAAACCAATCTAAAAGAGCTTTCTTGCCAGGGAGAACACAATCAAAACAAGTTGAGAGACATAAATCTGAAGGGCAAGACACATTGGTTATGATCTCGGGTAAAATCTGATCTTCACCTACAGGAATTGGTGCAACTGCCTAACTGAAAACAAGCGCTAGAAGAGGGTGGGCTTGACTGTTTTTGAGAAACTCGCGCTGATTGACGTAACTGTCAGAAAAATAAACACACTGACTGAGGATTCAAGGAAAAAAATAAAAAATTTTCAAAGGCTAAGACCGGAGTTGCCACTGTAAATTTTAGGCTCAAAGAAGTAAACCAAGAAAAGCAAATAACACTAAAGGGAAACGGTGATACTAGAAAGGTTTACACAAAACCATAAAATGCCTATCAATCAAATAGAAGGATTGGCTTCCCATTTTAGTCACCAATTTGTGGTGCAGGTAAATTCTCAGTGTGGACACAAACAATTCCTCTAGCTCGAGAGAGTAGGTCTAGCCACAAACAAACAATCTATGGAAAATATCCTTAAGCTGGAATCAATTAAGAGGGCCTAGCTCTTGGAACGCTATTGCGCTTGTGATGATACTACTTCCTCACTCCAGCTATCTTCTGTTTCCTTCCTTCGAATACCTGAAACAAACAAACAACAACAACAAAAAACGTGATAGCATACAATATTGAAATTCCTGTAGCTTGTTCCTGTAGCTTGAGAGAGCAGGTCTAGCCACAAACAAACAATCTATGGAAAATATCCTTAAGCTAGAATCAATTGAGAGGGCCTAGCTCTTGGAACGCTATTCCTCTTGGTGATGATACTGCTTCCTCACTCCAGCTATCTCCTGTTTCCTTCCTTCGAATACCTGAAACAAACAAACAACAACAACAACAAACATGATAGCATACAAAGAGATTACAATAGGTGCCTTAACATTTCTAGCATCCTTCGACGTGTTCTAGTTCCCAGACTTATGCTAGCACTTCATGGATAGCCCCAAAAATGGAATTTTTAAGGCCTCTTTCCCTCTAGTCTCAAACCAAACCAAAAACACACTATTCTCCGTTAAACATACACTAGAAAGCTACAAGCTATAGATGACTTACTGATCTTTCAAACTCACTCCAAAACTAGAAACTCCAACTAGCTTTTTCTTGGGAAAAAGAAAGGTTTATATATCTTGGATGGATGGAAGATGGTTCCTCTCATCATGGGAGAAGGTCTTATCTCTTGAGTTTGTTCCATCCTAATAGGGGAAAGGAGCCCAAACTAATTTCCTCAGCTCCATCCTGCCCAACCATCTACCAGACTTCCGTTACGAAGCTTCTAGACATGGAAGCTTCGGCTCCATATTTAAAAAACCTTGCAAAAGAGGATTGATGTGACTGGAAAAGGGCTCAATTGCTCCGTACGCTATGAGGGATATTTTTAATATCTACAATTCAGCGAGAGGGGGAAAATAGTCAGTAGCACCAGTCTTGTAAACTGGGATAAAAGGAAGATTCTTTGGAAATTATGCAAAGGGGAATTATTCTGCTCATGAAGAGGGACATACTGGGAGTTTCTTCATGATGGGAAAGCATTTCGAGTTCACTGTAGAGGTCCTCCAGGGGAGTACAGGGACAGTGGAAAAATGTTGTGTAACAGGCTTCAAACAATAGGTTGAGAATTTGCTTGATAATTCTTTCCTCAGCAACAGTGGGGATGCCCATTAGTAGGGTGTTATCCATAAGCTATTGATGGGTAGAGTCTATAGGGGTGACATGAAGTTTCAGAATAATCAACTGATCATTGTCCCTTTCTGCTAAGATGGTTCTTCCCAAACCCTCTACCATGAGATTAAAAAGGAAAGGGGATAGCGAGTTTCCCTACCTGATCCCACAAGTGGGAATGAAGGGTTGGATAATGGTACCATTGAGAAGGATGGGGAAGAAGACACCATATATGAGGGTCATGATCCAATCAATCCAATCTTGCTGGAAGCCAAAGGCTTGGAGCAATTCCTTCATATACTGCCAACTTATCTTATCAAATTATTTTGACATATGAAGATGCATTAACATCGCAGGTCGTTTAGAGATTTTGAGAGAGTGAATAGTTTCATGGGATAAAATTATACTATCTAAGATTTTTTTTCCTTCAACAAAACCAAATTGACTAGGAGAAGCTAGGAGAGGAAGCAAAGGATTATATCTATTGGCTATAACTTTTGAGATGATTTTGTATATAATATTATAGAGTGTTATAAGATGATACCTTTTTAGGGAGTCTGCTCCTTTATTTAGAATGACAGTTAGAAAGGTAGCATTGAGGTTTTCTAACACTAATTTTTCTCTCCTTAATCCTCTACTATAGCATGGACCTCTACTTTTATTATTGGATCTAACCATCCATCCCACATTTACCCACTTTCATTGGCCTACCAGGGTAAACATGATTTAATGGATACTATGACATGACTCAACCTCCTAGATCACATTAGAGGAATGGAGTTGACAAAAGGAACCTTTCTGACCTTTCTTAGGAGTTGCAAGACCCACATGAGCTAAACAACCACCTAGGTGACCAAACACTGAATTAACTTACCTTTTCAGTGGTATGGACTCCCAGACGCTTGCATAACATTGAAATATAGTGGTTGTAACAATCTAGTTGCATGGATAACCATGCCTCACAGTGACTACGGTCTAGATTTCCCAGATCTGAGATGTGATCCCAGAATCTCAACCACTTTTCCAAGAAAAGTATCCATACCTCTACCCAAAACTTGACAAAACTTTTGAGAATGATGTATGGCACAAGGACAAAGCCATTATGCAAAACTTAGTCAATAAATTGACCTAACTAGGCCTAACCATGACATACATTTCGTAAAACACATTGTGAACATGTAATCTATAGGTTATAAATGCAAATCTGAACATAGGCGTCTCATACTTATATGAGAATCGTAAAGAAGGTCTAATGCTCTCTCACAATAGATGCATTGCCATCTATTAGGTAATATATTCATTAACCATTCATTTACCAATCAAAACATGATGAGAGCCATAACTAAAGTCTATCATTAAACCATGCTTATAACCAGCATATTACCAGAATAATAACAATAATAGAACAACAATTAAATCCACATAATAACAATTATAAATACTTATGAAATGCGAGAAGAAAATAGATCTTATTAACATATTAAAAATCCAACCAAGTGTTACACAATAATTTATCACTGTCTTTACTCCCAGTTATTTCCGTTGTGTCCTATGTTTAAGTCAACATGCTCATGACAGACAAATGTTCTCCTAAGCTGCCAATTGACCCACTTTTCCAAATTTATCTACCTCATCGCGGTTATTGGTTTAATAAATGCGTTGAAAGGCGCGCATGAACGGACTAACCACACTACCAGCACGGGAGTACACGTGTTTCCCGCGATGGCGCACCAACGCGGGGCTATGTGGTCTCTTCTGCAATGATATGACTAGCTACACTGATCACTAGCTATGTCAGTGCCGAAGCTTAGTTATGTACCTACAATGATCCAAATTGGGCAAATTGTTCCAACAGTCAGCCTTCCAGATGACTCCAGACCTGGTTGTTGGCCTTGTTTATGTTGCCCTTCCTTCCCTGGTGTGGCAGTTCTGTCAATTGTGCTAACTTCCTTGGTGATAAGCTCTCCTTTCCACCTTTCATGGAGACTCCTTCTCCTATTTAAACTCTTACCATTGCTATGCATTTCTAGTTGGAGAATTCTTGGTTTGTACAGTGCTGTTAGTGCTTTGATAGGTAGCTAGTGTGAGTGTGATAAGCGTGAGAGTGTTGTTTAGGGAAGGTTGTAAAGTGCCTTTTGATTCCATGTCAAACTTGTGAGAGAGAGAGTCTTTGTATCTTGGGAGATCCATCATCATAGAGTGAATGCTTGAAGAACATGCTGGTTGGACCCTTCTGAGGAAGCTTGTGACGTCAAGACGTTGGTTGTAAGCTGACTCTCATTTTACATTAATGCAATCAATGATGTTTTCCTATGTCTCGTATGCAATGTACTTGATATCTCATGACTTCTTAACTTTATGAGTAGATAGTTTATCATTGTTACCAGATTACGTTCTTTGTTGTATTTCCCTTGCTTTGTTTCGGGTTGTTGATCACTCTTTGAGGAGAAGGAAGTGGAAGCTGGAGCAACGCAACGGAACTCCATCAACCACTGGTTGAGGTAGGCCTCCAACTTGAACTATTTAAAGAAAGCTATTGTTGATCTGTCTTTGTTTGTGACTAGACCCACTCTAAGGCTAGAGGGGTTTCCTCTATCCGCAGAGGGAACACTTTCCTGCATCACACCAAGTCAGGGACTTCCACGTACCAACGGACCATATATTGGGCTAAACCAAATATTTCTTTCAGCCAGTCACCCCTGTGCCATGTTCTAAGCATGAATGTAGGACTCATAATAAAAAAACCAAGGCTTTCTCAGGATTTATTGTAATCCTGCCAAAACTAATCAAAGCACTCCTAGGCCCGATACAAGCACCTACACAACTAGGCTTTACTGCAATCCTGCCATTACCGGTCAAGGGATTCCTAGGCCCAAACAAAAACATACACTACCAGGATTTACCACAATCCCTCCAAAACTAGTCAAGGGATCACTAGGCCCTAAACAAGCTTGGATGCCTCTAGGTTTCTTCATCAATAACTTGAGGAATTTTCCCATCTCCACCTTCATGCTTTACTGCAATCTCGCCATTACCAATTAAGAGATTCCTAGGCCCTTGAGAATTTTCCTAAGACCACCTCACTTGGTTCTAAAACCATCCAAGAATCTAAATATCAACCAAGTAAAAGAACCCCATCACACCATGACTATCTAGAAATGGAAAGGCAAAGCTGAAACCACTGTCACACCTAGCAAAACCCATGCCAATCATAGCAAGAGAACCAAATACACACATGCATGTACCATGCATCTACAAACTAGCAAGGAAATCATACATGCAACTTGATACCTGCAAGTAATTCCGTTGTAGCTGCTTCATCCAACTCTTCCTTACTTGATCTTTTCTTTCCTTTTCTTTCTTGTCCTTCATTTTCCTTCCTTTCTCCAATGCTAGAGTGATCCAAGATTGCTCTAAGTGTACAATAGTATGAGAGAGAGAGAATAGAGAGAAACCTCCAAAATTGAACCAACAAAAGTATGTGAATTGTTCCTCAGAATACTTTTTTATCATTGAGGCCTTTATTTTTTTAATTCTCCCTTGAATTTCCATCTCATGCAAATTTATGACCTTTTACCTTCCTTTTCTCCCATTTTCCTTTATTTTCATAAAAAAATGCCAATTAATGCCTCTTTTCCTTTGCCAGTTCCTTTTCCAATTTCTAGAGCTAATAATTAAGTAAAAGTGACACCCACTAGGATGTTATACCAACCATTCAACTTGGAATACGTGTTCCATGACCTTGGTCTTATATTTGTTTACATGGAAATTCAACCAGGGGTTGTTACAAAACCCTCCCCCTTGGGGGAACACCGTCCTCGGTGTTCAATGACACCTATAAACCAGCAAGTCACCGAAAATAAAACATATTACCCATGGAGCCTTATAACATATCTTTATGCAGTATTTGCAATGAAATCCTACTAAAAACATGACAAACATATCACTTTTTTATGAAACCAGCTCACAAAATGGAAGAAAAGATAGTTCAATGACTTCAAAATCAGCCTCTTCGAGGGTGCAAACTCCTTTACATTACAAAAATGAACAATTATTAGATGATACAAATGAAAAGACCTCCTTTCTATATATAGGAGTCTAATAGGTCACAATAAAATCAAAGACGACATAGCAATAATATTCTAAGGGCACAACAATAACAATAGTGGGCTTCTAAGGGGCACAATAAATACAATATGGGGACTACATGAGCACAACAATACAATAAGGGGGTTGCACTAATAACAATAAGGGGCTAAACTAGTAATATAGGGACCTAACATGGCCCTCTCCTTCAAAAAAGTGTTGTCCTCAATGCTTGAGTAGTTATGGATGCTTCTGTATAAAATTCTCATCCTCCCATGTGGAATCTTCAGTAAGTTCTTCCACTTAATGAGATACTCTCAAATTGATCAATTTCATAGTTGTCGATTTCTTTTTTTACCACTACTTCAGGTCCAAATATGTTTTTCCTTCCTCATCAAGTTTTGGAAATATTGTTTGCATTGGGAGCTTGTCACCTATAACCTTCTTTAAGCAAGACACATGGAAAATTGGGTGCACTCAAGAAGATGTAGGAAGCTCCAATTTGTGTGCAATAGTACCAATCTTTTGTAACACCTTGTACGAACCATAATACTCTGATGATAATTTATTATCCTTCTTTTATTGCTTGACGGACATTTGTTTATATGGTTGTAGTCAAAGAAATACCCAATCACCTACATCAAAACTTCTTTCACTGTGATGTTGATCTCCCTATTGTTTCATTCTATTCTACACCAAAGTGAGGTTATCCTTTACGAGTTGGAGAAATGGTTGTTGATGCTCAATGTGATCTTTCACTGCTTGAACCTTAGAATTTTCTCTTAAATATGATGTGATGGACGGTGGATGATATCCATAAAGTGCCATAAATATGGTCAGTTTTGCTGTAGTATGGAAGGAAGTGTTATAGCACCATTCAGCCAGAGGTAACCACTTGACCCATTGTGTCTGTATATTAGATACAAAGCAACGAAGATATCCTTCCAAACACTTTTTCACTATCTCATTTTTCCCATTAGATTGGGGATGATAAGATGAGCTATGAGCTAACTGAGTACCCAAACAAGAAAATAATTTTGTCCAAAAATTTCTACTGAAAATGGGATCTCTGTCACTTATAATAATCTTTGGGTTTCCATGTAGCTTTTCAATTGTTTCCACATAAATGTAGTAGCAAATGTACTCGCTTTAAATGGATGAGATAATGCACAAAAGTGTGCATACTTGGTAAGTATATAAACTACCACCATAACTTTGTACAAAGCATCCCGAAGGAATATTAGAAATCTGAGTGGAAAAGAAATAGTAATATGAATATCCATATATACGTGGTTGGGTTAGTTCACATCATATGCAAAGCTGAGAATGGCCATGATTCAAGGGCTCCCTTGGGGCTTCTATTATTTAACATCTAGCTAGACCAAGTTCAGTACCAGATACACGAGCAACATCTAAGGTAGAGGTAGCTACTAGAGCTACAACAATCGTTCGGACTTGGGTAAACCTGTGATAAAATCCATTGAAACCTCCTCCCAACGTTGACTTGGAATGGATAAAGTTTGTAATAGACTCGGGGTCTTAATTGTCTCAACAATAATTTGTTGGTAAACCAAACATTACACTACAAACTTTTGAATATCAGATTTAAGGCCATCCCAAAAAATTCCTTCTTAACCTTGTGGTAAGTTTTTAAAAATTTTGAGTGCCCTCCAAAGGGAGAGATGTGCAATTCTAGAAGAATCTTTTGTTTGAGTTGGGAATTATTACAGAGGTATAAGTGATCTTTGTACCATAACAAATCATTTTTCCAGCTAAATGTATAGGATGTATTGGGATCTTGCTACAACCTTTGAATGTGTTCTCACACTTCTTTGTCATTCTTCCATTCATCCCTTTCTTCATTTATCCAATCTGGTTGGATAATAGAAATGGAACAAAACAATGCTTCCACATCCTCATCCTTTCTTGAGAGTGCATCTCCAACAAAATTTTGCTTCCCTTTTTTGTAGATGATTTCAAAGTCATAACCCAACATATTTGTGACCCATTTTTGCTGCTCTTCTGAAGATAATCTTTGTTCTAAAAATTATTTAAGGCTCTCATGATCCATTTTCACCTTGAAGTGTCTTCCCATTAGGTAAGGTCGCTATTTTTTAAGTGCATGTAGTATTTCCAACATTTCCTTCTCATAAATAGATTTTTGTAAATACTTTCCTTTAATTGGATAACTTTCGAAAGCAATGGGTCTTCCTTATTGCATTGTAACAACACCAATTCCATTTCATGAGGCATCACATTCCACAATAAATGTATTTGTGAAATCTGGCATAGCTAAGACTGGTGCTTGGCACATTGCCTCTTTAGGATGTTCAAAGGCCTTCACTGCTTCTGGAGTCCAATAAAATTCATTTTTCTTGAATAATGTTGTTAGAGGTGTTGTTATGCTCCCATATTTCTTAGCAAACTTGTGATAATACGCTATCAACCTGAGAAATCCTTACATATGCTTTATAGATGTGGGTATTTTCCATTCCTTAATGGATTTAATTTTGCTAAGGTCTACCTTAACACCTTCATGAGATATTCCACCTCTTGTACTCCAAAGAAACATTTGGAGGCTTTTGCATATAATATTTTCTCCTCCAATAGTTTGAGCAACCTGTCAACATGTTGAACATGATCCTTCCAAGACATACCGTAGATTAGTATATCATCAAAAAATGCTAACAAAAATTTTCTAATGAAGGGTTAGAAAATGGAATTCATCAAACCTTGAAATGTAGAAGGTGCATTGGTAAGGTTGAAAGGCATCACCAAAAATTCATAATGACCCTCATGAGTTCTAAATGTTGTTTTCAAAATGTCTTCAGTCTTTATTATGATTTGTTGATATCGTGAATGAATATCCAACTTGGTGAAGTAAATTTCCCATGTAATTCATACAATAACTTATCAATGACAAGAATAGGAAATTTATCTTTAATAGTGAGCTTGTTGAGCTCCCTATAATTCGGACACATGCACCATGATCCATCCTTCTTGTGCACCAATACTACTGGAGCAGAGAAAGAACTTTGACTAGGTTAAATTATCCCCGCCTCTAGCATTTCTGTAACCATATGTTCAATTTCACTCTTTTGGGCATATGGATATTTGTAAGGCTTGATGTTTGGAAGAACATTTTCTGGAACCAAATGAATAGCATGATCATGATCATGAAAAGGTGGGAAGCCTTTGGGAGTGTCAAATATCTTGGAATGATTGTCCAAAACTTTTTGGAGTTCTGGAGAAATAGATGATTTTGATGTGGGAACCTCTAGTGAACATAATTGTGCAATTATACCCCATTTCTATTTCTTTAGAAGCTTTTTCATGTTGTTAGAGCTTATTATCTTTCCTGGTTTCCCTGTGATACCCCTTAATTCAACTTCCTTTCCCTCCCAAAAAAAATTCAAGAAAAGTTCTTGAACATTAAAATCTATTGTACCCAAAGATTGTAGCCATTGGACTCTTAAGACAACATCATCACCACCCATTGGAATGGAAAGTATTGAACTATTCAATAAATATTATCCCATGGATAACTTTATATTATGGCACTTTCTAGAGCAATTTATGGTTCCTCCATTTGCAACCATCATTTGACACTCAGGTGCTGGATATAGGAAGCAATTCAATTCCTTGGCTATTTTACAATGAATAAAATTATGGGTACTACTTGAATCAATCAACACTATTACCTTTTTCTTCTTGATATGTCCTTCTATCTTGAGGGTCTGAGGAGTGGTAATTCCTTCAAATGCATTACAAGATATGGTCGGATTCATTTCTTCTTTCTCTAGGTTTGGTTCCTAGTGTATATCATCTTCTTTTGACATTTTATGTTCCTTTTCTTCCTCCTCTTCACAATCTATGTAAAATATTTTTTCTCAGCACACTTATGAACTTGAGTGTATTTGCTATCGCAGCAGTAATAAAGCCCTTTT
>APFE031324924.1:58934-95704 GCA_000404065.3 Pinus taeda | reverse complement strand
GCAGTTGCATTGCTACCTATTGCAATAACCAGACTATCCCATGAATCTGGTAGAGAACACAACAAACTAATGCACTTATCTTCATCTAAAATTTTAATATCAATAGATGATAACTGACTTACCACAGTATTAAATGCATTTAGATGCTCTATCACTAAGTCTCCATCTTTCTTCCTCAGGTTATACAGCTTTTTCGCAGGAATAGTTTATTCACCAGAGATTTAGATTGGTACAAAGTCCCTAACTTGTCCCACAAAGCCTTCGCCGTAGCTTCCCCTGATACATTTAGCAATACTGAATCTGAGACACACAATAATATTGTGCTCTTTGCCTTCTGATCCAACTTCTTCCATTATTCATTGGTCACTCCCATTGGTTTAGTACCCGGATCTACTGCAATCCACTGATCTTTATCCACCAACAGATCCTCCATCTTGAGTTTCCACAACTCAAAACTCTGACAATTGAACTTCTCAATCTTTATCTTTCCGTTGCTTTCCATCTTTTTTCACCACCAGAATCGATCTCGCAGATCTCCCACTAAACAGGGTCTACCATAGGCCCAAGCAAAACCCCTCAGTAGCAAAGGCATCCCCTTGAAGCCAAAATAGCTTTGATACCAAATGTAGGTTTTAACCCCATACAGAAATTACCTGCATATGAATTCTAAGTCATAGGTAAAATAAAAATGTGAGAGCATAACACATAAAACACATATACACAGAGATTTCCCACTGGATCCCAAAACCAGGACTACCAGCTTGATTTTTCATTATTTTCCTTTCAATGTTACAATACATATTTATACATGTCGAAGCATCCAATACCATGGACCGAAAACCATACGTAGGTTAGCCCAACCTAATATAGCATCCAAAAAAAAATTTCCCGGGGTGCTGCCCCGGACCCCGTAGAGGGGGGCTATCGACCCCCCCACTACACAACGAAGGGGGGGCTCCGCCCCCCCTCTGACCCCCCAGTTCACTACGTAGGTTAGTCATGGAAAGAATATAACACAACCCAACAATCGTCGACTCTCAAACCCTCCTACGTCATTGCTCTAACTCTCGAAGATCTAAATCGATATCTCATTGCCAAACCCTCCTATGCCATACCTATGACTCTCGAACCCTTCTACGTTGCGCCTCTAGCTCTCAAATATCTAAATCTATATCTCACTCTCGAACCCTCCTACGTCACGCCTCCAGCTATCGAACCCTCATATGCTGCACCTCTAGATCTCGAAGATCTGAATCTATATATTTCTCTCAAATAAGATATTGCTCATAAAACTCTTTCAGAGAAATAACAATGGACGAAATATCTAAGCAACATTTGTTGAGTCACTGCTTGGACCTTCCAACATATCATGAATGAAGGGTTTCTCTCTCCTAGTTTGTCGCCTTAGAGGTATGTTGTAATTTTTTCTTAAGAAAATGCATCATGTTTGGATCATAAAGAATAATAAGACATGGGTGATTAGCATAGTTATTGTTAGTGTCAGTGTCTTCACATTGCCATCAGTGATCAAAATATGCTCTTTTTAATTTCATAATAGGAGTCCCATGTTGATGATTTTGCATTCCATTAGGCCATGGATTCACTGATGGTAGGGTTTACTTCAATTTTTCCCTCATGATCTGTACTTGCTAATCCTCTTTCATATATTTCAGTCATAGCTCATGTTCACTTTGTAGTTTATTTCATTAGGTCTTAGGGTTTGGTCTCATTAGGTTTTAGGGTTCCACCATGGTAAAATCCAATAATTACATGCCAATAATGATCAGTAAGGACATGAGGAGGCCAATAATGATTAGCAAAGCCATAATTTATCATTTTGAAAGCCTAATGTAGTTCTCACCTCAAAACTTGTTTTCAGGTGAAAACAGGGTATTTTTGTTTTTATCTCAATTAATGATGTAATTTTATGTTTTCATATGTAATATTGGTTCTTATCTGCTCCTAAACATCTTCTGATGTTCCCAAGCACCTGCCACTGCAAAAAATCAGGTTATCATGAGCACAAATCCACCTGCAAAAGCAAAAGAGAACAAGCACTAAACCCCAATTTCCTCTCCCACTGAGCTAGGGTTGGCTATGGGATCAGAGATATCTGAGCAGAGGAGGCATAACGGATATTATAAGGTATGATGCCATTTCATATCATCAAACATCAGGTCTCCATCATTTGTTGAGAAGTCATTCCAAGGAACAAGCCATTCACCACACATAAGGGACAGTTTTTCTTTAAACTGTGTTTCTAAGCAAGAAAAGATGAATTTGATAAATGTGAGAAAGTTTTTTATTCATCATAGACCCAGTAAGAAAAAAATCCTTCATTTTGTACACAGGTCTCATGGTTTTAGAGAAATGTCAGAAATATAGTTGCTACAAGAGAGTTGATGCACTTCTGGAGTGACCTTGGGGAAATCAAAATTTCTCCTAGCTCAGGTGACCAAATGACTTTCTTGATGAGTCAAATTATAACTAGACACAAATAGCTTTCTAATGAGCTAACATGAACTCAATTTGGAGTTCAGGAAGACCTCCAAACATTGAATGAAATATAACTCTACATTTTGGCAGCCTCATTCTGCAGATTTTGACCAGTCTTGGAAGATTGGATTTTGACAGGGAAAATGAATTCCAAATTGAAAAATTCAAGATTTTATGGAAATTATACTCGATAATATTTCCAATGAGCTATCCTGCGCCCAATTTGGACACCGGGAATTCCTCCAAAAGTTGCTTGCAAAAGGTGCTACACTTAGGGAAGGCGGCACCTTGCATGTAGGGAGTTTTTTGCCAGTGTATTTTTGAACAGGTGTTGCACTTAGAGGGTGGCGCTATGTGCCTAGGTAGTGGCACTGTGCTTAGGCCAGCCAACCAAAAAATGCTCCCAAAATTCAAATTTATGTCAAATCTCCTCCAATTCCACACTTGGCAAGTAATTATTATTCCTCTCCTTACAATTTAGTTTGCATATGTAAAGATTTTCATAAGTTTCCATTCTCTATAAAAACCCTAACTTTCACTATAAAACCCTACTTCTTTGGTTTTCCCCACCACTCACCTCATAACTAAACTCTTATCCCCACCATTGTTATCACATTCTACCACTCATTTATTACTCCCTTAACCCCCTCCTTCTTATGTTTTTCCCATAGCTTCACTCACACCCATTCCTCTAAGCCATTTCACATACCATTCATCCCATACATTGTCAAAACTGTGCAAACTAAGAGAGTTAACTAAAACATGGACAAAGGAAGTGATTTTGAGTATGATGAAGAGACAGCTAGTGATAGTTCAGTGGAGAGACATAGGCAAAGAAAGCCTCATAAGGGAGGCAAAATCATAAGAGAAGAGCCCAATAATTTAAGATAATTGCAAGCATGTCCACTAGTAGAATCATGTTTTAGGCATCTTAGATGTTATGAATTTTTGAACTAGTGGAGAGGGTCCAGTTTCATCATGAGCTTGCTAGACTTTTTGCGGCTCACTTGCATAACTATGAAGTGACACTGGCTGGAGTAACTTTCACAATATCACCATCTATTATTTCAAAAGGCCAACAGAGATAACCAATTGATGAGGCACATGGCCTATCACTACAGGACATGGAACAAAATTTGCAACATGAGAATGAAGAGGATGAAAGCTAGGTTGAGGAGAGCCTTAGAGGGAAAGAAAGAGCAAGATAGACTCAAAATGTTGACTGAAGCCTTTTTGGCCAACCAAAGCACTTGATGGTGGTGATCCATGCCAAATTTTGACAAATTTTGAGAAGTTTTTGTATTTTTAAAATTTTGAAATTCACAACAAAAAAATTTGTCCAGAAGCACAGCGCCATGGGTGTTGTGCTTTTTCTTGGGGCATCCGTTGGAGAAAAAGTTGATATTTTTGGATTTTGAATGATGAGGACATGCACCCTAGAAATTTTCAGAAGTTTTGGAGCAGACCTAGTTCACCAAAAGGTCCAAAAACTACCAAAAAGTGACCTTTATGCCTCTTTTTGGACACACAGAAGTAGTCTTGGGAGATTCAAGTTTTGAGGGGGAAAATTACCTCCAAATTTAAACATTCTAGGTGTTCCAGAAACTAGACTGGAAGACCTTTCTAATGAGCTATCAAAGGCTCAATTCGGCTAAGGGGAAGGCCTCCAAAATCAGGTGGAAATTGGCATTGTGCTTAGGACCAGTGGCGCTGTGCTTAGGGCCATTTTGATTAGGGAACTAAATTTCGTTTGTTTTGACTGTGAATTTGATTTCTCTCTCCTCATGGATGATTTCACTGATGTAATTGATGACATGGCATGTAAATGTAATGGTAAAATAGTGTTAGAGGGCAGATTCATTAATTAGAGGTGGTTTTGATGCAAATGAATCAGTTTCCCCTCTTTTAGAGGCAAGTTGTTTGACTACCTATATTCTAGTTATTTATTGGGAAATGGTTGAAAAAACCCCTCTTCTCATGGATTCGACCCCTAAAGGTCAGGATGAGTAGTTTAGATGTCTATGTTATGTGTTTTCTTGGTCATTTGGTGAGGTTGGATTCAGTTGGATGCTCATGTATTGAACACTTATCATTTTGTAGTAGTTGTGACTAGAAACTAATAAAGTTGTAGCTATTTTTATGGGATACCTGTGGTATGGCCTTTATCAAGTGTTTCTTCTTCCATTATTATGTTCCCATGTTATTTATGTATGCCTCTTTCATATAATTTCTTCTGATTGGTTGTTTTCAAGTCAAATAGATGGAATACATTAGGTTTTAATGCTCTGCCTTGGGAAAACACTAGTATTTCATGTTTTTTCTACTGTTTAGGAAGGGTTCATGACTTGCTCATGCCCTTCTTAGCTCCTCACCAGTCTAGCATTTCACCCCATCAAGCCTAAGGTGCTAAATCTCATACCTACCTTGCCCCATAGAATCCCTGCGATGTTGACTTAGTTTCCCAAACCCAAATTGCCCAGCTCCTCCTGATTTGGCAAAAATACCAACAAATTCAATCAAAACCCTTGAGCTACTATAACTAGCATAAAATCTTGTTCTTGATCTAGTAATCTTGACTGGATTCATAAGGAGAGAGCCCTCTTCTAGCCTGGTAGGGCTACTTACCAGGTTAAGCTTGGTTTGTGGTTACCCTAGAATTGCCTCCATTCAGCCTAAGGTCAATCTAGGTGATAACATAGTGGCGACCATACTGGGGAACGCAGTTTTATGTTCCTCAACAAAATGTATCAAGTTTAGATTTGATTTTTGATGGTGAACAATGACCAGACACCAGAAAGATGAAATCATTCACCTGGCAACTCTAAATCAGTTCTGACATTAGTTCCAAGGACTCCACTAGAGGATGAACCCGACCAGAAAAAATATGAAAGTACAATATGGAAAGATTAGGTATTAAAGTTGGAATTCCATCTAATACATTATGCTCTTTGTTATAAATTATTTCTTCTCTTTTCCCGAGAATGTCAAGAAGGCTTTACGAAGTATACTATATTTGAGAAAAGATCCTAGACTTGCATTTGATTCTTTCCCTTTGAGGATTGTGAATTCAAAATATTTGCATGCCTTTGATCTTGATCAAGACTCTTCTTCTGAATCTTATGATGACTATATTCAAACTGATGAGCCTCAAGAGACAAAGACTAATTCTACAACTTTTGCATATACCCCTATACCTTGTAAAATTCTGGATAGATACAAGCCTTTGATTTTACCTCCTATATCCCATGCTTTCCCTAAAAATCATTACCTATATCTACCGAGATTTGATGGTGAATGTGACAACATCAATGTTGAGAGACATATACTGAATCTTGAGTCTTTTCTCGACCTTTTTGAAGTTGATGAAGAGGATGTCAGTATTAGGCTTTTTGCTCTTTCTTTGCAAGGAAAATTCAAGAGTTGGTTCAAAACCCTGCTTGATGTGAGCATCTCAAATTTCCAGTAGTTTGTCAAAATTTTCCTCAACAAGTGGGTAGTCAGACAAAACCCTTTCTTGATTCTAGAAGAGTACAAACAACTGAAAAGACTACTAGGGAAGATAGTACAACAGTTTTTTTCTAGATTTAACCAAGTTTATTGTTCGATGCCTATTACTATAAGACCTCCTCCTGGATCTGCTCTCTTACATTACCTAGAAGCCTTTGATCTGGAAATGGAGTTTAGATGAGGGAAAGGAACCTTGCAACACTTGAAGAGCTGCAAAATAATGTAGTAGATGTAGAGCCTAATTTGTTGATCAAAAGGGCAAAGTTGAAGGAAGAAGAGATGAAGAACATAGATCCAAAGGAATCGACATCTTTAGAGGTAAAGCTCGACATTTTGGTAAGTGTAGTGGAAGATATGGTGCAAAATATCACCACAAGGAAAGAGTATGACATTCAAGACCATGGTTCGCTAATTAAAGAAAAACAAGTGGTTGATCCAAAACATTTTCTTTCTTATCCCAGTTGTCATAGATATGATAATGATTGTTTTATAGATCATCTTGGAGAAGAGAGATCCATTGATATGACATGTATTCTTGATGATTTGTTTTATACTGATGATTTCCCTAAGTTTGATCAGTATGATGATGATTATGTTCTCCAAACAGAAGCTAGTCTTGCAGATAAATCAACAGCTGGTTTGTGGAAGGACAAAGTTCAATAGCTCAAATACAGTGATCAGTTGTTGCATATTAGTTATGAAAATGAGTAGGAAAGTGCAACAAATTTTGAAGTAAGTGAAGGATCTTTGCCTTTTTGTTTTACTTCGTTTAAGTTCATCAAAGACAACTTTCATGCAATCAAGAATCAACCATCAATAAGTTTTGATCTTGACCATCTAGAGGGCGATGAAATCCTTGTTCAAGACTTCTCATATCTAGATTTGCAACCCCTAAATGCCATTGATTTTCAAGTTGAAGATGAAGAATTGGAAGTTGGAACATATGATCAAATGATGCAAGTTGATTCTGTACCATTATGTTTTGAATCATTTCAGTTTTTGAAGGGAATTTTCCATAGTATATCTTCAAATGAGCAGCCTGTCAAAAATCATGCAATCTCATTGGAACCAACAGAAAATGGGTTGCAACAGTATTTTCAAGTTTTTCACGATCCAATAGTTGATTTGTTGGATGATTTCTACACTCCAATTCCTTCTCCATTAGCTAAATGTAAGCTTGAAAAAAGTATTGATACAAACTTGATCTGTCAGCCAGTTTCTTTGTCATTTTCAGTAGGAGTCTAAAGTTTGAATTCATGGTATGAGGAGAAGCAAAGTAATCCATTGGATGAGCTAAGTCCCAGTGCACATGAATTTCAAGATCCTTATGCAGTATTTTTAGAGTCAGATAGAGAATCTGTATTATTCAATTTGGGAAAATTTGGATCTGTTTACAAGTTTTCATGGGAGTTTCCTTTCAGTAGTTCTCTCTTGTTGTTCATAAGAAAGCACTTGCAGAGAATTCAAATAGCAGCCAGAATGCTTACTTCGTTGCATTGGTTGTTTAATTTCACTTGATCAGGTGATGAGTGAAACAATTAGCATAGGTTTTATTGAATAAGTTCCAGTTTGAGCATCTTTTCTAGTTTGTTAGTTGTGTTTTAGTATTGAGTCAGTCTCAAGTCAGTTGGTGTCTTTGAGTCATGAGTCAATTTCAGTTTCCATTATGTCAGTATTAAGTTATTGAAGAGTTTTGACTTCGTTTCCCAATGGATAAGGCTACTAGGCCTACAGTGTTCTTGGCACTTCCAAGTAGCTACTATCCCCATTGGAGCCAGTGTTAGTGTCAGTGTCTTCACACTGCCATCAGTGATCAAAATCTGCTCTTTTGCATTTCATAATAGGAGTCTCATATTGATGAGTTTGCATTCCATTAGGTCATGGATTCATTGATGCTAAGGTTTAATCAATTTTTCCCTCATGATCTGTACTTTTTGATCCTCTTTCATGTATATTAGTCATGGCTCATGTTCACTCTATAGTTCATTTCATTAGGTCTTAGGGTTTGGCCTCATTAGATTTTCGGGTTCCACCATGGTCAAATCCAAGAATTACATGCCAATAATGATGAACAAGGACATGAGGAGGCCAATAATGATTAGTAAAGCCATAATTTATCATTTTGAAAGTCTAATGTAGTTCTCACCTCAAAACTTGTTTTGAGGTGAAAACTTGGTATTTTTGTTGTTATCTCCATTAATGATGTAATTTTATGTTTTCGTATATACTATTGGTTCCCAGCTGCTCCTAAACATATTGTGATGTTTCCAAGCACCTGCCACTGCAAAAAACTAGGTTATCATGAGCACAAATCCACCTGCAAAAGCAAAAGACAACGAACACTAAACCTTAATTTCCTCTCCCATCTGAGCTAGGGTTGGCCATGGGATCAGATATATCTGAGTAGAGGAGGCATAAGGGATATCAAAAGGTATGAGGCCATTTCATATCATCAAACATCATGTCTCCATCATTTGTCGAGAAGTCATTCCAAGGAACAAGCCATTCACACATAAGGGACGGTTTTTCTTCAAACTGTGTTTCTGAGAAAGAAAAGATGATTTTGACAATTGTGAGAGAGTTTTTTGTTCATCATAGACCCAAGAAGAAAGGACTCCTTCAATTTGTACATAGGTCTCATGGTTTTAGAGAAATGTCAGAAATATAGTTGCTACAAGAGAGTTGATGCACTTCTAGAGTGACCTTGGGGAAATCAAAATTTCTCCTAGCTAAGGTGACCAAATGACTTGCTTGATGAGTCAAATGATAACTAGACATAGATATCTTTCTAATGAGCTAACATGAGCTCAATTTGGAGTTCAGGAAGACCTCCAAACATTGACTAAAACAACACTCTGCATTTTGGCAGCCTCATTCTACACATTTTGACCAATCTTGGGAGATTGGACTTTTGACAGGGCAAATGAACTCCAAATTCAAAAATTCAAGATTTTATGGAAAGTATGCTCGACAATATTTCAAATGCATTATCCCGCACCTAATTTTGACACTGGGAAGTCCTCCAAAAGTTTCCTACATAAGGTGCTATGCTTAGGGAAGGCGGTGATGCGCTTAGGGAAATGCATTGCGCATAGGGATTTTTTGCCAGTGTATTTTTGAACGGGTGTTGCACTTAGAGGGTGGCACTACATGCCTAGGTAGTGGCACTACACTTAGGCCAGCTAACCAAAAAACGTTCCCAAACTTCAAATTTATGTCAAATCTCCTCCAATTCCACACTTGGAAAGTAAGTATTATTCCTCTCCTTGCAATTTAGTTTGCATATGTAAATATTTTCATAAGTTTCCACTCTCTATATAAAATCATAACTTTCACTATAAAACCCTAGTTATTTGGTTTCCCCACCACTCACCTCATAACTAAACCCTTATCCCCACCACTATTATCACATTCTATCACTCATTTATCACTCCCTTAACCCCGTCCTTCTTATGTTTTTCCCATAGCTTCACTCACACCCATTCCTCTAAGCCATTGCAAATACCATTCATCCCATACATTGTCAAAACTATGCAAACTAAGAGAGTTAACTAAAACATGGACAGAGGAAGTGATTTTGAGTATGATGAAGAGACATCCAATGATAGTTTAGCAGAGAGACATAGGCAGAGAAAGCCTCATAAGGGAGGCAAAATCATAAGAGAAGAGCCCAATAATTTAAGAGAATTGCAAGCTTGTCCACTAGCAAAAACATGTTTTAGGCACCTTGGATGCTATGAATTTTGTGAACTAGTGGAGAGAGTCCATTTTCATCATGAGCTTGCTATACTTTTTGCGGCTCACTTGCATAACTATGAAGTGACACTGGCTAGAGTAACTTTCACAATATCACCGTATATTATTTCAAAGGTTAAACAGAGATAACCAAATGATAAGGAACATGGCCTATCACTATAGGACACAGAACAAAATTTGCAACATGAGAATGAAGAGGATGAAAGCTAGGTTGAGGAGAGCCTTAGAGGGCAAGAAAGAGCAAGATAGACTCAAAATGTTGGCTGAAGCCTCTTTGGCCAAACAAAGCACTTGATGGTGGTGCTCCATGCGAAATTTGAGAAATTTTGAGAAGTTTTTGTATTTTTGAAATTTTGAAATTCGCAACACAAAAAATTTGTCTAGAAGCGCATCGCAACCGGCGCTGCGCTTTTTCCTGGGGCATCCATTGGAGAAAAAGTTGAGATTTTTTTATTCAGAATGATTAGGAAATGTACCTTGGAAGTTTTCAGAAGTTTTGGAGCATATTTGGTTCACCAAAAGGTCCAAAAGCTACCAAAAAATGACATTTCTGCCTCTTTTTGGACACACAGAAGTAGTCTTGGGAGATTCAAGTTTTGAGGGGGAAAATGACCTCCAAATTCCAAAATTCGAGGTGTTACAAAAAATAGACTTGAAGACCTTTCCATGGAGCTATCCGGGGCTCAATTTGGCTAAGGGGAAGGCCTCCAAAATCAGGTGGAAAATGGCACTATGCTTAGGACAAGTGGTGTTGCGCTTAGGGCCATTTTACTCAGGGAACTAAAATTTGCCTATTTTGATTGTGAATTTGATTTCTCTCTCCTCATGGATGATTTCACTCATGTAATTGATGGCATGGCATGTAAATGTAATGGTGAAATAGTGTTATAGGGTAGATTCATTAGTTAGAGGTGGTGTTGATGCAAATGAATCAATTTCCCCTCTTTTAGAGGCAAGTTGTTTAACTGCCTATATTCCAGTTCTTTGTTGGGAAATGGTTGAAACAACCCCTCTTCTCATGGATTCGACCCTTGAAGGTCAGGATGAGTAGTTTATATGTCTATATTATGTGTTTTCTTGGTCATTTGATGAGGTTGGATTCAGTTGGATGCTCATGTACTAAGCACTTATCATTTTGTAGCAGTTGTGGCAGGAAACTAATAAAGTTGCAACTATTTTTATGGGATACCTGTGGCATGGCCTTTAGCAGGTGTTTTTTCTTTTGTTATTGTGTTTTCATGTTATTTATGTATGCCTCTTTCATATAATTGATTCTGATTTGTTGTTTTCAAGTCAAATAGGTGGAATACATTAGGTTTTAATGCTCTGCCTAGGGAAAACACTAGTATTTCATGTTTTTTCTACTGTTTAGGAAGGATTCATGACTTTCTCATGCCCTTCTTAGCTCCTAACCAGTCTAGAATTTCACCCCATCAAGCCTAAGGTGCTAAATCTCATACCTACCTTGCCCTATAGAATCCCCTACAATTTTGACTTAGTTTGCCAAACCCAAATTTCCCAGCTCCTCCTGATCTAGCAAAAATACCAACAAATTCAATCAAACATTTCCAATTATTAATATCCTCCATTTTATTGTTGACCCTTTGGAATTGGGTTAGATCGCTGAGAGGAGTTGGAGGGTTTCTGGGAAAGCCTACTACCCATTCCATCAACAAACAAATATATGCTAAGGTCAATGTGAGTAATTCCAAGCCCTATATTCATGTTACGTATGTTGTTAGTGAGAATTGGATGCTTCCTCCACTTGTTCCTCCTCCTGAAAAAATATATTGTAACGTATCCTATGTTGTTTAGCTTCCCACTCACTTTCACACTCACATGATCACCAAAAAAGCATGCATCTCCTTTTCAACAAAAGGATTGGGGTTTTTAGAAAAATTTTAGCTTTGAATTCTTATGGAGGTCTCATATATTTTTGGGCCATTTTCCCTTGGTCTTGAGTCTAAAGAAGTTTTCCTTTATTTTTGATGCAAATTGTTTTCCTTACTTAGACAGTTTGTAGCTGAATCATTAAATTTTAAGGGCCTTTAAGCTAGAATTGGGATGTCATAATTTAAATTTTACCACCATCACCCTACTGCAAATCATCAATGCCATTTTCTTCAAGCTTGGATATTATTTCAAACCTCATTGAGGTAATCTAATTTGGGTTAACATTTTGCAGCAAGCTTGGAGTTTCATCTGAGGGTTTTATTTATATTCGGTTTTGCTACTATCTTTTAGAGGAGGCTAAACAACCCCACTTGCAAATCCATCTAAGAATAATATGACACCACCTACACTGTGAAGGAGTGATTAACAAAACCAAAATGGTAAGTTTAAGTAATTTTATTCCATTTTTTTATTTTTATTTTTATTTTTATTTTTATTTTTTTATTTTATTTTATTTATTTATTTATTTTTAAATTTCAATTTCAATTATTATTTGGATGCTTCTAAAAACAACTTATTTCACTTCATTAAGAGATCAACAATTGATAAAATTGACATTTACTAAAAGTATATATTTCACTTAAAATATTCCCTATCTTCCTACCTCATATCGCATAACCACTGAGGAATTTAAAGGAAACTCTTTAAAATTTTCCACAAGGTTTGAAGTAATTTTTCCTCCGATCAGTGCCAACTCTACCCTACATTAGCATATTTCATTTGGATTCTGTTATATTACTTATATTGTCCAAAATAATATGATCATTGTAATTTTCTCAATACTTAAATATGCTCCAAAGGAGAACCCATTGCATAAAGGAGAAACCAATAAATTGTTGATACATGTGGAGATCCAAGAAATGAAACCTGGATTAAACCCAAATTTCTAAAGGAATCTAAACATTAAGCTATGTTTGACACAATTAAAGACATTTTCCATATCCAACTAAAGGATCATCCACCTTTCTTAATTATTCCTACTAAAGGGGATAACTTCGTGTATAAGGACGATATTTTCCATAATTTGTCTATTCCTCATAAAACCACCTCAGTTTTCTAAGATAATCTTAGGGAGTATACTTTTTGATATATTAGCAATAAGTTTAGACATAATATTGTAGTACACATTGAACTATGGTATCATATTTAATGTACAAAGGATGATGGAATTACCTCTTTTGGGATTATACTTAAGAATTATTAACTTGTCCCTCCTCTCAGGTGCAAGGAATGATGAACATCTTGAAGAATTCACACCATCCACACCAACTCAAACTTAATAATATTCCAAAATAGTTGGAAAAATCAATGTTGAATACATATAGACTTGATACCTTATCAAGTTCAAAATGATTGATTATGTCCAAGATTTCCTCTTTTGATATAACCTAAATTAGATAAGAATTTTCTAAATTCCTTATAATACATGGATTATTTTATTGCATAATATTTGTACTCAATCTATCTTGGCTCCTATTTTTAGTATATATGGTGTCATAGGTATTATATGGTACTTCTTTGGTTTTTTAATTTAGACTTAGTTTCTCTCCTTCATTGGTGGTGATTTCGTTGGCATTGTTACACTAGTGTTGTACTTTAGCTTGTTTGTGAAAAAAAATAGTGTTTATATCCCTTAATTAGAGCCACAAACTCTTGGATTGTAACCTCCATTTTTATTCTTCTTCCCTCGTCATAGATTTTTATAACCAGAAGATTTATTTTTCTTCACTCATTAAAGAAGGAGTGACTTATTCCTACTCCATGAGCCTTTGAGTTCCCCCTAGTTTATATTTGTGGTAGTTGATATCTTTACCCACTAATTGATATCAATCCCTCATCCCAACCTTTAGAGTGAGTTTCTTATTTTTAAGATTTTGTTCCTAGATGTGCACCAATGAACCAACCACCCACTTGCTCGAAACTCAATAAGCAAGGTGAATAAGTAGGGGGATTAGAGCCAAAAATTATAGAAATGAAAAAAAAGAGGACCATAATCATCTTGTTTAATCATAGAAAAGGTGATATTTCAGTGATATGATCCAACATAAAATATACGTTTAGAAGAAACAAAGATGTTACTTTCTTTGAAGGAACTATATGCCAATAACTAATCTAGCTTAATGTGTCTAGGTTGAGACATCTATTGGTCCATTTAAGTTTCCCTTTTTCAACCAAGATATTCACTAAATCAAGCAATGAAATGGGATTCTCCATTATCTATATGATTGGGTCCTACAATATTCGGTCTCCTATATTTTTTGACCCTATAATACTCTAGAAAAATTAACACTAAGTCAACCTTTAATACACTAAGTAAACCTTCCATAAATAAGTCAAACTAATAATAATAAATATTAGAGTTTCAATTTATTTTTGCATCTTTCCTGCAATTTTTAGTCTCCTCTATATTTCAACCCTATAAGGATTACTAGCTTCAATCCTTCACTTGGCTTGCTTCTCTTCTAGGCATGGGACATGATTTTATTTGATTTTTCTTCTTGCTTCTACATTATAGATCAAATTTGTTGTTACCCTTCCAAGTTCGAATTCACTTGTGTATTTATAGTCGTTCGAGTCTTCAACATGAGGCTGGATTTTCAAGTTGTGTGAGGCTAACTTGTTAAATTGTTTGAGGATGAATTGAAGGATTAGGAAATTGACTTGGTGGAGGAAGAGAAAATATTTTTATTTCTTGAAACAAAGATCCCAATAAGGGTCTATCATATAATAATAATGATAATTACTCAATATACAATCCTAGAAGCCTACAATGGACACTTTGACATGTTGACCCATTATTAAGTCAAATTTCATTTACAACAATTTTTTTCTTTTCATAAATACAATTATGAAGACCCACACTAGTTACATTATTCAACACCGTGAACCTCTTCCTCCCTAGTACTTTATTCATATTGTATCTGATAAGTGGTTGGGGTCATAGACAATACTGCTAGTTTCATTTAGAAAGCTTAATTTTCCAGAGAAATACCCACCTCCATCTGAGTCACTAGACTTACATCCACTTCTTGTGTCTGCACTAATAAATCCTTCATACGAAGCACTATATCAACAATTTAGACACTTCAATCCTACTCAAATTCATGTATTTGTAGTGCTTTATAACTCATATGATAATTCTTTAGTTGCAACACCTATTGGTAGTGTAAGGCTATTTGTGTTGAGTTTTCTTTACTATGATTGCATCAAAAAGTCCCAAATAATGTTTTCGATGTGTCTATATTTCTCCTATAGAAGCTCTTTCCAAAGATAGATATTGGGATTGGGAGAAGAAATTTTGAATAGAGACAAAACAAACCCAAAACTACCTCCTACACTTGACAAGACTCCTTTAGGTTGTGACTACTTTAGATGCTCTCCACTTATAATGAATTTCACTTGGGTTCGTGAGAATGAGGCTTCTCCTCGCTTTAATTTAGATAATTCTCAAGGGATTCATCTAATCTATTTTTGTGGGCTTAACAACTCATAAAATTACACAAGTTCACTTGAACAAATCATGTGCAAACCCAAAAAGAATATAGAAAAATGAAAATCTCATCATAGACAACATAGATTTCAATGGTTTTCGTGCCTTTGGTTCCTCTCAAAGTCCTCTAACACCTCCATGTTAAATCATACAAGTACCTCATGGTTCCACACCTACCCACTTGAGTGCAAAGCCCAAGGGCTTGGGTTCTTAGCCCACAAGTCAATTTTGTGTGCCAATTCCTCCAAAACCCTATAGCCTAGGGTTTGGAGTACCTCCCAAACTACAAATATCAATAACCTCAACATCCCAAAATGTTTCCTTTTATTCCACTAAAACTAGTTACATTCTTCAACATATCAAAGTATGTGGGTAATTTTTTGTAATGGAAGATTAAATGCTATTAGATTATGTTGATTTCTAAAGTTACGAGTGATTAGTTCATTGTTTAGGATGAATAGGTTCTCAAGTTCTCAAGTTTCTAAATATTACTTGAATATTTTAAATTCAAAGAACTTCTTGATAACTCACTTGTATTGATATGATGTTCTTATGGTTTCATCAAAGTGTTTCTCAACATCCTTTATGACACTTGTTGAGAGTTTCTCTCATTTGATCGAGTGTTATAGGACATTCAACCAAATAGGTATTTATCAGATCTATCTTTGTTGGGTGATGAAATTTTAGGTAGGACAGAAGAAATTGACCAAACATCTACTACATCATCTAGCTTGCGAAGATCAACTAGAGGTGAAAATATTAGAAGAAAATTCCATAGACGCATGGAATTTTTTATCGCTAAAGGGGGGTCATGTTATTATGATAATGAGAGTGTAGATGACATCAAGGTTCCCTTTGAGGTACAAAATCACTTGAAACAATGGGCCCCCAAGGATATTCTTGAAATAAGCACTAGTTTTTTTTTGCCAGTGAAAGGATATAACACATTGCCCCATAATTATTACATGGTTTAGGGTTATTTTCCATGGATGGAATACGGGTATGTTATGAAGGATTAACTAAATTGATGGAGTATGTCGGGCCCTGTTACAAATACAATGATTGGGTACGACTATTCCTATATACCAAAAGTATGCAAAGATATGGAGTGGTCACAAATTATATACAACTAAAAGACAATGATGAGAGTAAAGGCACAACTATTTATATTGATGGAAGGCTAAAAGTAGCAGGGAATATTGCAAGGTTTATAAATAATACATGGTATGTCACCACAAATAAGAAACCCAATTTCATATTCAAGGGTTATGAAGGAAACCTTTTATTCATAGATTCCATTAAATCAATAGCTGCAGGGGAAGAGTCGCTAATTGATTACAATTTGAATAGAATAAATATAAATATTACTATTATGGGGGTGGTATGTATTCACTTTTACCCAACTTGTAAGAAATGTTTGTTGTATGTTATGACTGTCATTTACTATGTGAATTTTCTATATAAATTTAGACATATATCAATAGTGGTTTTATTTTTAATATAATTATGATTGTGGATGAATTGCAAATTACACTTATTTGATCAACACAGTGATAGCGGGAAGGCACCAACCTTATATCATTCCACAGATACTTGTGAGGAAGAGGTTACTAATGATGCAATTTTTATGTCGATCGATCCAATGCAATCAATAAGGAAAATTAAATTCAAAGCAACCAAGAAACTTAATTCTTTGGTTCTAATTGAGCCTCAGCTAGATGAGATAAAAGGCGAAATCAAAACCTTGTTGCAACAAGTTCGTTGAAATGGGGTGAGAAACTCATTTAATTATCTCAATTATTTTTTTATGATTTATTTATCTCATCCTTTATAAAAAGCTCTTTATTTTACATGATTTGTTGTCATATTTCGACCCTCGTGTTACAAGTATGGGTTGGGTCAGTGTTTTTAACAACATTGATGCTCCACATAAGAGAGAGTCACCACTCATTAAGACTAGTACAACCACTCAACCGCCCACAACAAGATTTGTACCCCAAGAACAGTGTACATTAGGATCTACATATGATGTTGTGGATGCAGAGCATGATATAGTTGCATAATTTGAAATGATATTTCCTAGATCTTCCCATGTTACTAGCATGGGATCACTACCAATCACATTTTTGGTAGATGATGAAAATGTTGCTATGAAAATAAAGAAACTTCTAGGTATTTAAGAAGTGTTTTAAATATTAAGTACAACCTAAATGAAATTAACATATTGTTTTGTTGGAAATGATGTATTTTATAGGCGTTTGTCTGACATAACCTTGGAGATATTTGGATCAACGATTCGCACAAACTAGAAATCCCAAAGTTCCAATTTAAAAGATGAACCTATTAATAGGATAGTTCTCTTATTCAGTGATGATACCTTCAACAAATATAGAGTTTCCTCAAAGGAAGACCTACATTTAAAACATTTTTTGGACCAGTATAGGTCACAATTGGAAAGGGCCAAGTCGCATGAGCAATCTTCATCAATTCTAGAGATGGATTGGAGAGTGCTCATGGTAGATGCACATGACAAAGCACTTCAAAAGTCATGGAAGACTCCACCCCAACCAAGAAGGCATGAGGCATGTTTAATAATGTAATTATGATTCTTTATCATCATTACAACATATAATTAAGTTTTTCAATGTTTTAAATATAGAATCCTAGATACTTCCAAAGCCACATAGGCTACAATAGCCAAACATAGGCAACATCATCTTGGCCTAAGTGGTTAATGTTAGAAAATGTAACTATGTTCGACCTTCAATAATGTATTTGAGTCATTATGTAATGTACTTGTCAAAATAATAAAGAAAATATTTTTTATTATTGTAATAATGACTTATTAAAGCATGGGTTTCATGCTTGGGTCATCATTATATTAGTCAAAGTCCCCATTGTGGACTTCTAGGATTAATATTGAGTTTATAGATTCATTATACATTCGAAGAGACCCTTCTTTGGTTTTCGAATAATGTAAGAATGTTTTGTATCAAGTGAAATATGAATTATTTACCCTCCACATCATGTCGGCCTAAGGGAGATAAAGTTAGCCTAAGGACCCCATTCGACCCACAAGAAGGCTATATATTGAAGGAGGTAAAGTCATTTGGATCACTCACTCTCAAGCAAGTTTGATATCTCAAGAAGAGATGGAGAAGTGTGAAGTTTGTTGACGGGAGGATGAAAGAAGTGTGATTTTGAGGAAGTCTTTAGAGAAGAAGAAAATCAAACTTTTGGTGCCTCTCTCTCTATTTCGTGGTCTAGGCTGGGAGATCAAAATCGCCTAACATTTCATTGTTTCTAGAAGTTGTTGACTAGTCAAATTTGTTGCAAGGGGTCAAAGATCTGGGAGGTTGACATGGTGTGGAGGGAAAGTCTAGTCTTGGTCTAGGGTAAAGAGTCTCAAAGAGTACTATTGAAAGGAATAATTATCTTGACTGAGTTTTCCCCTCAAGGATGGATTTTCCCTGGCATGTGCCTATATCTTGTGTCTCTTATTTTGTAATATTCATACATTTATAATTTCTTAATGAAAGATAAGGTAATAAAGAATTAAAATAATCCAACACACTCACAAGTAATTATCAAGAAAGGAGAATCAGCCCCTAATATAATATCTTTGATTTTCCAACATGGTATCGAAGCTAAGATCTAGAGAAGTAGAAGATTACTTTGTTGGAATTTATTCTCCCTCTATGGTGAACTACATAAGCTTGGGTTACAACACTACTAGAAGATGGATCAAGAACATCATCTATTGCTTATTCAACAAAGTCAAGAGTCAAGGATTCTTGGTTGCCCTTACAGGTTCTCTTACTAATGACAATGCATGAATTGTTGATAATGGAGCATCGAGACACATGACAGGTCAAAGCAAGAAACTTCACACACTATCAAATGAGTCATCCTCTCATGCCATGGAATTGGGTGATAATAAAATCTATGTTGTTAGAGGCCTAGGATCTACATCATTGAAGCTAGATAATGGATGAAAGGTACATCTCAACAACATTCTCTATGTTCCAGGTTTGAAAAAGAATTTATTTTCTATTTATTATTTAGAAGATAAAGGGGAAAGGGTTGATTTTGTTCATGGAAACGTATTTTTTTGGGGAAATAACTATAGTATTAACAAAGTTAGGGTTATTGGAGTTCGTTAACAAAGCCTTTACAGGGTTATCACTCCATCTCCTCAAGCTTTGGTTCATATGGAAATAAGTCCAATTGAACTATGGCATCGAAGGTATGGTCATATTCATTATAGGGTCATCCATAATCTTAGTAAAATAACTCATGGCATTCCTGATATGAAGTTAGATCATGAAGGTGTGTGCAAGGGATGCTCTTTGGGGAAGCATACTAGAAATCCATTTCATAATAGTGAAACTAGATCTAAAGAAATATTAGATCTCATCTATTTTGATGTATGCAAGCCCATTTCTGAAAAATCACTTGGAGGTAATATCTAATATTTAAAATTCATTGATTACCATTCAAGGAAGACATGGCTCTACCTACTCAAAAATAAATATGAATTATTTGAGAAGTTCAAGAAGTTCAGGGTTGAAATGGAAACCCTAACCGTAAGATAGATAAAGACTCTAAGGTCTGATAATGGTGGGGAATACACTTCTAAAGAGGTAATTTCATATTGTAAGGATACAGGTATTAAGATGGAGCTCATTGTTCCCTACTATCTCAAACAAAATGAATTAGCCAAAAGTAATAATAGGTCAATTGAAGAAGGAATTTGAACTATGATCCTTGATCAAGATCTACCGAAGTTCTTATGGGGTGAAGCAATGATTATTGTCATGTACATTCAAAATAGAAGTCCTCATAAGAGTCTTGA
Organism: Pinus taeda; assembly: GCA_000404065.3. NCBI lineage: Eukaryota > Viridiplantae > Streptophyta > Pinopsida > Pinales > Pinaceae > Pinus > Pinus taeda. The sequence goes on along the minus strand of APFE031324924.1, from coordinate 75,647 downwards.
TAATACTACACCCAAAAAGTATTCACAAGGAAGAATCCAAGTGTGGATCATCTCCGTATATTTGGAATTCTAGCATATATACATGTTCTGAAAGACAAGCGAAAGAAGTTGGACTCGACAAGCATAAAGGGAATATTTGTTTGTTATACTCTTTCCTCAAAATCATAGAGAATTTACCTAAAAGAAGGAATACACATTGAAGTAAGAAGGGATGTCATATTTGATGAGAATCCAACTTACAAGAAATCAAAGGATATTCCTATTGATTTTCAAGACGAATAATTTCCCATACTTGTAGAAGAAGAAGTTCATCATGAGAACTCTACTACAAATGTTGAAGAAGAAGCGACAATTGATACTATTCAATTGGTGGTTATCCCAACCACAAGGAATAGGAAAAATTGGTTGAAAGCTAAATTATAAGATGTTGAAGGACATGGAGTTGAAGAAGGGCCCTCCAAGGAAAGTAAGAAATCGAAAATATATTTTGGTTATGTTGCTATGCAGGAATAATATCAATCCATCATGAAGAATAGTGTTTGGGAAATTGTTCCTAGACCTAGTGACAAATCAGTTGTCACATCAAGGTGGATATACAAGATCAAACATGTTGTTGATGGAATTATAGACAAGTATAAAGAAAGGTTCGTCGCAAAGTTTTTATCTCGAAAGGAAGGCATTGACTATGAAGAAACCTTTGCACCTACAACAAGGTACACAACCATTAGATCATTGGTTTCACTGACTACTACAATGGGGTGGAATATCCATCAAATGGATGTTAAGACCACATTTATATATGGGACCATTGATGAGGAAGCGTACAACAAACAAATTAAAGGATTTGAAGTGAATAATAGGGACTCTCATGTTTGCAGACTCAAGAAGGCCCTGTATGGATTGAAGCAAGCATCGAGGGCATGATATGCAAGAATAGATGCATGTCTTATTAAAATTGGGTTCTTGAAGAGTATTATTGATCTAAATATATATATCAAGGTCATGAATAATGAGCTCGTGGTTATTCTACAATATGTGGATGAAGTGTTCATGACTGGTGTAGAACGAAGAATTCAAGAATGCAATATGTTGGAATCTAAATTTGAGATGAAGGGTCTAGGATTTATGCATTACTACCTAGGTCTAGAAGTATAGCAAAGGCTTGGGGAGATATTGTTGGGGCAAGGAAAATACATCATCGAGTTATTGCAGAAATTTGGGATGATGGAATCCAAGTTGATATTACTCTTATGATCACCAACCTCAAGAAGTTGAGGAGCTCCAACTCTAGTCTCAGGGATCCTACATCATATTGATAGTTGGTGGGTTCCCTGATGTATTTGGAAAATACTAGGCCAGATATATATTTTGTAGTAAACATTCTTAGTCTGTTTTAGTTGGAGCCTCGCCATGATCACTGGATAGATGCCAAACATATATTGAGGTATCTTCATGGCACTATACATCATTGCCTAAAGTATGATAGTAAGGAAGTAAAGCTAATTGGCTTCACAGACTCTTATTAGGGTGGCAGTGAGACCGATGGAAGGAGCACTACCAGAGGATGCTTCAATATGGAAGCTGATATGATCTCATGGATGAGTAGGAAGAAATATATCATTGCATTGAGTAGTGCTGAGGTAGAGCATGTGGTTGCATGTGAAGTAGGAAAAGAGGTTGTTTGGTTAGGGAAGCTTCTAACATATTTGTTCGAGAAGTCTTTTGTTCTTACTATGATTAATTGTGATAATAAAATTCGTATCAAGATGTCTGAACATCCTGTGTTTCATTCGAGGATGAGACATATAAATAATAAGTTCTAATTTTTTAGGAACTTGGTGTAGGATGGGATCATGAAGTTAGAGTATGTTCTGATGAATGAACAGGTAACAAACATGCTGAGAAAGGCTCTTCCTAATAATAAGTTTGAATATCTAAGGAACCCATTGGGTATGGTAGATATTGGTGATTGTATTGATGATAAGGAAATGGTAGAGATTTTTTGAGGCTTTACCAGTGAAGAATTTCTTGGGGAGACATCAGGTCGGCACTCTATGTTGATGTCTGGATCTCGGAATTGAAAAAGATGGTGTTGTTTATTGAGCTCTGTTTTGGATACACACCTGTATGTTTGGGTTGGTCGTTAGCAAGTAAGTCTGATGGTAACTAGAGGGGCTGAAGTCTTAATTCCACCTTAGTCCCACTTGGATAGATTACCTTGGTCAAGAATCTAGTCCATGGCATTGTGGTGCCTAAAATTTCTTCATGTTTTCATATAGTTTGATATCTTCCATTGTATATCTACATTATGAATACCTCCCTAGTTAAGAGGGAGTGTTAGAAAATGTAACTATGTTCTGTCTTCAATAATGTAATTGAGTTGTTATGTAATGTACTTGTCAAAATAATAAAGCTAATTATTTTTATTATTGTAACAATGAATTATTAGAGCATGGATGTCATTCTTGGGTCATCATTATATTAATCAAAGTCCCCATTGTGGACTTCTAGAATTAATATTGAGTTTATGGAGTCATTGTACATTTGAAAAGACCTTTCTTGGGCATTCGAATCATGTAAAAAGGTTATATATCAAGTCAAATATGAATTATTTACCCTCCACGTCATGTCGGCCTATGGACCCCCATTCGACCGACAAGAAGCATATGTATTCAAGGAGGTCAAAGTCATTTGGATCACTCAGTCTCAAGCAAGTTCGATATCTCAAGAAGAGATGGAGAAGTGCGATATCTATTGTTGGGAGGAAGAAATAAGTGAAAGTTTGGGGAAGTCTCTAGAGAAGGAGAAACTAAAACTTTTGGTGCCTCTCTCTCCGTGTTTCGTGGTCTAGGTTGGGAGATCGAAATCTCCTAATATTTTTCTATTGCCGAAAGCTGCATGTTTCCAGAGGTTGTTGCCTAGTCAAAGTTGCTGGAAGGGGTCAAAGATCTGGGAGGATGACATGGTGTGGAGGAAATTTTTGGTCTTGGTCTAGGGTAAATAATCTCAAAGAATACTATTGAAAGGAAGAATTATCTTGACCATGTTTTCCACTAGAGGGGATTTTTCCCTTGGCATGTAACTCTATCTTGCGTCTCTTGTTTTGTGATCTTCATACATGTATAATTTATTGATGAAAGATAATATAATAAAGAAGTAAAAGAATCCAACACACTCACAATTAATTATCAAGAAAGGAGGATCAAAACCTAATGTAATATCTTCAATTTTCCAACAATTACTCAAAACTGGCCACAAAAATTGTAAATATATAAAAAATTAATTTTCATCCAAATTATAAATTGTTAATAATTTTAATTTAATATCAGAAAAGAAGAAAAATTCATGTTCCAATGAAAAATTGCAAGGGACACAATTCAAATAGTCTCCCATGGAGGAATACCTAAATCTTTCTTTCAAGCATGAATATCAAGCTATGGTTGAATGGAGGACAAGCTTGGCATCTTCACAGTCTTCTAGCATCGAACATAACACTGAGGAAAATAAAAGTAATGAATATCATTTATAAATAATTACTTTTACAATCTATTGGTTATTATATGTTGCCACAAAGTAATGTGCTTGGTTGTAAAAAGCAGGCAAGCAATATACATACAACACATGAGCCTACTAAGGGTGGAGTGCTTGATCTTGAGACTAATTTTCAACTTGGTACTGGACGTATTTCATGTGTTATAAAAAAAAAATTGTAGTTTGGAATATAATTAAATTTTTTTAAATGCAAATGGTGTATTAATTATAACATTTCTTGTTTCTACACTATAGCATGTACAGGTAGTGGCCAAAGAAGAGGAGGAGCATACAGCCACATCTAAAAGTATTTTGCTTCCCTCCACTACCGAGTTAGATAAAGAACACTATACTACTCTTTTTATTAATAAAACATTTGTAATAATAATAACTATAAATGTGAATTTAACATTTCTTTCTTATTAGAGTTGATGCTTAGCCCCACTTGCAACAACATAGTCATGTGACTAGGTTAGCAGCAAGACATGTTACACCAGATACCACAACAACTAAAGGGGGCCAAGATTAAAACATCATATCTACTTACATGTTAAAAATGAGAAATAAAGTTGATAAAGAATGATTGGACTTTTTTATTTAGAATCTGTTTTTTTTAGTACCACATTTTTTACTGAGACATTAAATGCATCATGGCATGTGCACATGTAACTTTAGCCTATATTAATAAAATGTTGTGATTTTTCTATTGTAGAAAATTAGAATGGTTTTGTTTCATATTGTGTAAACATTATTTTTTTATAGAAGGAGGGTGTAGAATACCATATATTTGATAAAGTCATGGTATAAGTCAATTAACTTTGTTACAAATGTCAAGATACTATAATCATATTCCCATGTTAAATTAAGCCTTTACACAATTTATTCCCATGATAATTCAACCATCTACTAATTTGTATATTTATCCCACAACACCATACACTACCACACTCCTAATTTAGGTGCTAGCTACTCCTGCTTCAAGTCCTAATCACAACAATTTGTGATTATGATTACAATTTTACAGATGTGTGTAATATCCATGGTGGGACGTATGAATCATCATCCCCAAATTTCCCATCAAAAATTATAATAACCTTGAATGGGATAGCACTCGCCTATCATCATCATCGCAAAATGACCTGACAGATGAAATTTACCATGTCTTTCATCATCACTTCACACTATCTCATGGATGAACCTTTCTACAGATTATATGCATGAATTTATGGAAGGCCATCCCCTCTACCTATCCTATGATTGATTGTGACGGCAAGTAAATAAAGGACAATTGACAGATCTTTGTTGACAATATACCCTACTTATAAATTTTACTTTTTTCACCTATTCTTACAATCAATCATAGGCTGGGTAAAGGGGATGGTATGCCAAAAATTCATGTATATAACATGTAGAAGGGGTCATCTATCATTGGTTATTGAATTGCTCATTATAGTGATAGTTGTTACAATAGTTTGAATGAAGGTCATGAGATTGGATTCCTGATAATTGATTTTTTGAAGTATTATTTGTTCTGTCATTTCCTGTGATTGATAAATAATTGTTAAGTGTGAGATTTGATATTTCTTTCAACATAATAATTTCTACTCCGAAGTGTTGTTCCTTTCTTTTAATTGTAGTTTCCTAGAAAACAACTTTTATTTAGAAGATTTGTTTTAATATCTGTAGTAGAAGATTCAATTATTTGGTCTTAATGTAGCTTTGATTGTTTATGTTTGAATTCTTGAGGTTGTGAATAAGATTTTCTTTTGGGAAATCCTAACCATTCCCTATATTTTACATGCATTTATCTTTCAATAGGGCTAGACAAATTAGATTATATTAGCACTATTCTTTTCACATACTGTGTGGACAGCCTTAAAACAACTAAATGAGTTATGGGTTGACAATTTAATGTATGGAAGTCAATTGATATTTTTAAAGAGCAGCTGAGTAAGCCAACATTTTGGTGTCATTACCGGGGAGGTTATCAAAGAAGTGTTAATCGTATCCCTGTAGGGTTGAGTATTAAATATAGAAGGTAAGAACCTACACATGCACCAAGTAAAAAGCTTGTGCCAGTGCCTGCCCTCAGCTAATACTTTTAGATTGTTTAGTGTGCATGATTAGGAAAAATCCTAGGACTATAAATCAAGTAGTTATAGATTCAAAACCTATCTCAAAAACCATCAAAATTCAAGGTCAGACTGGACTTGGAAGAAATACCTTTATAAATGAAATCATTTTCCATTCGAAGTATCAAGTGTCAGTAGGTCCCTGAACAACATCTGGGAAGGGTTTTGTTATTACCCCTTAAGCAATAGGATCATCTACTACAACTCATTCTAAGATTCATGACAAAACTGTAAGGTCTGAGCAAAGTTTCCAAGATGCATCCATTCATAATCCTAATCCTTCCAGTAAAGGTGAGGGGAATTATTTTAATTTAAGAGAGGTGGAAGGTGAGACAAGTGAGCCACATCCACAAGTTTTTGAGTTAGAATTTCCAGCGACACCTGTTGTAAAGGAAGAATCTGAAATTCCTAATTTAAATAGTGGTTTGAGACCTAATCAAAAGCTGGAGTTTAGCCAATATAAAATTCTTCAGATAATACCTCTTGACCACGAGATCCCTGAAGATTACTGGCATATTTTTTTACCAAATGGAAAACACATCACTAGAAGCATAGACTTCGACCATAGAATACCATATTGTGAACCCACAGGAGAATGCACCAATGAAAGCCATCCTATTACAAAATCTTTCAAATTTTCATGGAATGGCTTCTAAGGACCCTGATGTGTTTCTATTTGAATTTGATGTCTTATGTTGAGGTTATGGCTATACCACTAACCGTCAAAAACTGAAACTATTCCTTCCACCTTAAAGGGAGCAACTCTACGTTGGTTTAGGGGATTAGGAGGAGGTACCATAACTTTATGGGATCATATGAAATATACCTTCCTCACTAAATACCAGGATTATTGTCGGTATAGGGTTCTGAAATAAGAAATATCTAAAATGATGTCAAAATAAGATGAGACATAAGAGGAATATGTCAAAATAGTCCAATATAACCTGGAAATATCACCTTATACCACTTTACCTAGATAAATACTAAAAATTGCTTTGATTAGAGGAATGAAATACGAATGTATAGAAACACTTAATTTAATGGGAAAAGGTGAGATTTCTAAGGAAAAATATGGTGACATCATAAAAATATGTGTCAGGTGCTAGTGTGGAAGTACATGAACCAAATCTGGGATTCAGGACCCTCTCAGCAGAACCAGCAAAGACTACAAGAGGAGGAGTGACTTGTTCAGGAATTGGTAATCTCCTAGAAGACTTTAAAACTAATATTTTGAGTACGTTAACTACATAGTTGGATTTCCTATAGGTAAAGAAAAAACAAGTAGAGGAAGAACATGCCTTAGTTATTTTATGCCCTCATTGTCGAAAGAAGCATAGCCACAAGGAGTACCCACTACAAAGAGTTGAAATATGTTCCATATGAACTAAATATCACTCAATGGAGCATTGTCCCTCACTCCTTGGACTGAAAGCTATATTCAAGGAGGCAGAGGAAGATCCTGAGCCAGTGTATCTCATGGCACAACGATGGCACTAGCAGACACACCCTCCAGGTATGATCCAAGATCTTTCTTTGTTTCATTCTACACATTATATCCATCAACACATTCCTGGACCATAGTGGAAGGGCCAACAACCTTTTAATTCTACATGGAAATATCAATCATACCCTATACCCCCATGGAAAATTATCCATTTACTGGACCATCATGGCCTAATCAACAGTTTTCTACATCTCCATGGAAAGACCCATCGAGTAACTTGTACTCATCACATTGGGAAAATTCACCTACATAAGGACCAATGTGGTCTCAAAGTTGGAAACACCCTATGAGATCAAATAATCCACCTATTGGGTCATTTCCTCAGTCAAAACCACCATTACAAACTTTTCTCCAGTTACCCCTAAATGTTCCATCCCCATCGCGTCCTCAGCTACCTTCCCAGTTGAATCCTAATCCTAATAATAGATTTGTCTAGTATTTGGAAATTGATGAAAATCCGCATTATGACTCTACTTCTTTTAAATGTAACAAGTTGTGGTTAAGATATGGACAAATGATCTTTCCATAAGATGGAATAGGAAATCAAGAGCAGGTAGATAATTAAAATCTTGTTGAAAAGCAACCCTTAATAGAACACTTTGTCAATATAGACCTCACTAATAAAAAGGCTTATGAGGATCGGTACACAGACTTTTGTTAGTTCAGTTTTGTATCTCTCTCATTATTTTCTCTCTCTCATACTCTTGGATATTTAGAGTTTCTTGGAGCACTCTTGGAGGGTGTGGCACACTTGGAATTTTGGAGAAAGAAGGAAAAATAAGACCAGGACAGCGTAAGAGGACAATAGGATCAGTAGCTACAACATGTTTTTTGTTACAGGTACTGAGTTGCATGTATGTTTTCCTCACTAATTTTGGCATGCATGGAATATGTGTGTTGTTTATTGGTTGTGTTCTATCATTAGCATGGAGGGTGGCCAGGATTGATAGTGGATTTGACTAGCCTTTCCATTTCTTGGATAGCCATGGTGATTGTGGATTTATTTCCTTACTTTATTTTGGTTGGTTCTCATGTTTCCTTAGCTTGGGTTGAGTTACTAGTCTTGGAAACCCTGGTTGGAAAAACACTCTAGAAGCCCTATAACAACTTGGGTTGAGTTACTAGTCTTGGAAGCCTTGGTTGGACAAACGCTCTGGAAGCCTTTGGTGGGTTGAGTTAATGGTCCTAAAAGCCCTAGTTAGATAAACACTCTAGAAGCCTTAAATGAGTTATGGGTTGAGTTACTAGTCCTAGAAGCCTTGGTTGGACAAACACTCTGGAGCTCTGGAAGGCTTGGATAGAGACCAATCTGATGATGGTTTTGTGATGTTTGATTTTGAGGTGGAATGGGTTGAGATGGATAGCCTTTGGAAGCCCTGGATGGTTTTGGATTGATGTGTTCTATGATATCCCACATTCATGTTTGGAATATGGCACAAGGGTGAATGGTTGAAGAGAGATTTGGGTCAACCATTTTATGGTTAGGTGGAATGTGGAAGTCCCATCTTGGGTTTGGATTTTACATCATCAATATGAGGTTATTTATCCTTGTACCTCTATGAGTATTATACTATTTTAAGTGTGGATTATATGGTGGTGATTTCCTTGGTATTTTTGTAGCTATCATGTTGGTTATGTATATCTTTTATGACAATAGCTATGTATGTCTCTCAACATGTTTCTACTTGTAAATGAATGAACAATGTATCTATGACATAACGCATGAAATGGAAGTTATTGTGTTAATACATCAATGTTTCTTAGCCATTCTCATCTAAGTATGAGACCCCTATGCTTATATCTTTTATTTAATTGTGAAGAATACATATTCATGATATGTTTGATGAAATGGCTGTCATGGATAGTAGGGTTCTAGTCAAGGTCTTGTTCAAGTAATTTTATTTCTACTATCATTTCCCTATTATCTTAATGTTTTGAAGTTGTCATTCAATTCTAGGTAGTGACTTAGGCTCTGGGCTAGAAAAAGTGGCTCAAATCTTGGGAACTTTGGCACAACACTAAGAAAAATAGTCCTTGTATGCTTGCATGCCTTGTCATGAGAGCGTCTAGAGCCTCCTGAACACTAGTAGGCCTATAGCATCGGAGGATCCAGGGGTCAAGGTTTCCAAAATATTAGTGGGACCTGGGGGCTAGTTGGTAGAAAGATTGGGATTATTCCTAAGGGTCCTAATGCTGATGTCGAAGGTTTGTATAGTGTGTTTTTGTAGGTTCCACTTCCTTAATGTAACTTAGGAGGTCGAATCATATCATAGTGGCCTCTCATTGCATGTTTTGTTAGAAAATTATATATTATAGAGCAATGGAACATATAGAATATTGAAGAAATATAAACACAAAAACGCATAAAACCAGAGAGACACAGATATACATGGTTCACCCGGTTTGGGCTACGTCCACCCCGAATAGCCAGTCCTTCCTTTCTATTATCCATCAAAATGAAGAGACACAACCTACAGCACATCCGCTGTAATATCCTCTGTTTTCTCTCACAATCTCACCTCTCTGTTTCTCACTTGGAGAATACACATCTATTACATAGCCTCAATAAAATTCCCTCATACAAAGAGAGGGGTTGTCTTCTAGGGTAGAAAACCCTAAAATAAACATAAGTTATACCATCAGATCATCCGCCTAATGAATGGCCTAGATTGACAAGAAATTACTATACTTTTACAAGGAAATTTTATATCTGTTTTTAGCTTCGGGGGTAGCCACCAGGGGACTGCTAGCCCCTAGACCCTCCAGTCGGGGGAGATCGGCCCCCCTGAACCCCCATGGGGGGGGAAATTCCCCCCTGCATGGAGGTGTGTACAAACTTCTTGGGGTATACATCTGGCTGAAACAAAGACCTCTAAATAATCATGCTCCACACCCAACATGTTTACCCCGATTGGCCATTTACTTGGGTAGATGTGGGAGGAGGGTGTTGCACAGTGGTATCATAGAATGGTTTACCTGTCGAACTAGATGGGTTGGGTGTGTTGGTCATGCATTCATGTTGGTTTCATGTGTGTCTCTTATGCTTGTATTCCATGTGCTTGTTGCATTTGCGTGGTGTTGATCATGGTTGTAGTGATATTGCCATGTGGAATTTGATGGTGTTGTTGTGGGATGCATTGTTATGAGTGTATGACAGGTTACATGTTGTTATATGTTGCTTACATGTGTCATACTTGTATAATTGGTTACATGTTGCTACCTATTGTTACAAGTAATTTTATTTTATACGTGATTATATATGTTTATGCTTGTGTGTGGACCATGGTTATGCTTGTGTGTTGTTTGTATGTATGCTAGTGTATCATCTACATTTGTGCTTATGCATTGTCCATGTACATTCATAGGGTTGATGTCACCATGCATGAGGTCATAGTATGTGTGGTTGACATGGTCATGCATTGATGACTAGACTCTGTCTAGAATGATGGTTGCATGGTTATATGCTTATGTGTTATGTTTATATATGTTATCATGATTATGTTATACATGTATCATGATGATTTGTTAATATTGCAGATGAGGTATCCTCCCCAAACTATAGTAAGTTACATTGGTTTATTATGATTTGGTTTAGCTAACATGATATAACTTGTAGGAAGAAATATCATATGGCTAGCAAGATGGTAGACTACAATGACTCTTTGTATGGATCAGATGAGTAGTATGGTGTTGGGAATTCTTTCGATTTGGTAGGTACATTGAGGAGATTAAAGGAAGAAATAATGATTTGTAAGGAAGATAATGACATAATCATACAGGAAAAGGAGAAGCTAGCAGAGGTAAGTGTAGTGATACTCTAATTTTGTCAGATTTGCAGTGACATGGAACACTACGGATCATCCATGAGCAAGAGGAAAGAACTAATGGGGCATATAGCAGTAGGTTGGATGGTGGTGACAGGTTAGATAGAGATGACACAGTCATAGATGGTAGATTTTTGGACACTCTAGATATGAGAGGGGATAGACATAGGTACCATTCTAGTTCTGGTTTTGACATGCATGATGATTGATATCATTATCATCCTCACAGGAGCAGTGATAAGGGGTATTTGTTGGACCAGTTTAAGAAATACAAGCCACCTACATTTGATGGAGAGGTGAAGAAATCGTAGGATGTAGAGGCATGTTTGCTTGGTATGAGGAAGTTCTTTAGGTTGCATGACTATTTAGAGAACACAAAATCCAGAGTAGATACATTTAGTATCAAAGGTAAAGCAAACATTTTGTGGGAAGATGTGAAGAATTTCATAGGTATACATGAGGAAGACTTGACTTGGATTGAGTTTCAGTGGCTATTCAAGAAGAAGTATCTATCAGAGAGACACTTTATTGATAGGGAAAAATAATTCTATGAGCTAAATATGGGATCTATGAGAGATTATGAGTACACTAGCAAGTTCTTGGAGCTACTGAGGTATGTGCCTTACCACAAGGAGGAGATGGCCAACATTCAGAGATTCACTAGTGGGTTACCAATGGAATTCAAACATAGAATTAAGTTCGATGAGCCTAGATCATTGGAGGAGGAAATATGAAAGCTAAAGCATTGCTATGACCAATTGAAGCTCAGATACAAGACTAAACTAGACTGGAAAGGTAATGTGAAGAACATAGTAAAATGCGACAAGAAGCGAGTAATACCTCAGGGCATAGTTAATAAAGAGAATGCAACGCCATCAAAGAAGCTTAATGCATCTGAAAGAGGACAAGTATCTCAATTAGAAAAATAGAATAAGGATGCAGGCTGGAAGCCTATAGAGTGTTGCACTTGTGGCAAATATCACCGCAGGAGCAATTATCCATAGTATCAAGGTGGTAGGCCTCAAATATATATTGCCCAGGAGGCACAAACTGTTGGCGATGTTGGTAAAAGCGTTCCTTGTATTTATGTAGCATTGGATAACAAACAGGTATACCATTAAGTATATATCATTGAGATGAACAGTAAGCTTTGTGATTAAGTTATTTCTACTTTGATTGACCCTAGATCTAATTATAGTTATGTTAATCTTCAATTTTTGGATAAGTGTTGTTTGAGTAAGGAACTTCTTGTGGAATCTTGGTTAGTGCAGTTGGATACAGGTACAAAGAATCAATTTCACCATTGGGTAAGAGCTTGTGCATTTGATTTGAATGGTATGCCTATTGTAGCACATTTGAATGTATTATCATTCAGATCATACAGTATGTTGTTGGGAATGGATTGGTTGTACCTTCATAGAACCAAGGTGGATTATTATGACAAGGTGATTGGTTGCTTGGATGGCAATGGAGAACAAAGATTCTTACAGGGAAATAAGAAAGACACATCACTTAGGATGGTAACAACGATGTAGGTAAAGCTCAGTCACGGGAAATAATGTATGTTATTTGCAATGAAAATTTCTAGTGACAAAGGTAAGGAAGTTGAGGATGCAAATGTTTTGAGAAGGTACCCAGTTCTACAGTAGTTTCGGGATGTATATCCTAAGGAAATTTTAGAGTTTCCACCTCTCAATGAGGTTGCAGAAAATTTCTACAAACTTGCCTCTAATAAAATATGTTGTGTAGGTTAACCTGATAATGCAATATAAATCAAAGCATAATACTATAAACTACTTCTACTATCAATTTGTGGAAGCTTAAATATCAATTTGAACAATATAACTAGAAGAAGAAGAATCAATGCATAATACACATGAAAATACTTTGGGGAAAGCCTCAAATAAAAACCCCGCTATTTGTATTATCAAGGTGGAAATACATAGGAATCATGCAAAGCCTTAGCTCTCACATATAGCCAGCTCTCAGTACAATCCTCACATATGCTCACAGGAAATATTGGCTTCTCACAAGCCTTTCTCTCTACCCTCCAAGCTACTATTTCCTTGTGTTGTTCCTTTGGGATGATTCTCACCTCACCAAGTGGAACACTCTGATCTCACACACTGTCAAAACTATGAAATCCTCAAGGAATGATGCCTTGACTGCATGCATGAGTTTTCTTTATAAGAAAACACATTCAACTGATAGTACATTGTCCTTGTCTTTAATCTCAACTGGGTCTTTCTCGAGATAGACATGCATGAGTTTCTAATGAGGGAATCTTCAGTTAACTGGAGTACACTAGTTGAGTGCATACAAGCATCAACTGACTGTTAACTCACCATTAGTTCCTCAAATAGTTTGGAACTAATTTAACTAGACTTAACTCAGTAAAATGAGTTAACTAATTACAACTCAAATATAACTCAATCTTATCTCCTTAATTTAAGGCTTATCACCTTAATTTAAGGGATAACTCTTGCATGACTTCAGAAAGACTTCTAACTTGAATTTCTCCAACTAATTAAGTCAAAATAACTTAATTAATTATTTACAAGTAGTCGTTAAGACTAAATTCAATTTTAATTCACAATTTAATTCAAGGAAAAATTAAATTGGAATATTCGTGTTTCCACACTTCAACACTCCCTCTCAACAAGAAAGGGATTATCTACCACCCTGATCCTGTCTCTATGGAACTCAAATTTGCACTTTGGCAATGCCTTTGTCAAAATGTCAGCATCTTGCTTGTCTGTTGAAATGTATTACAGCAACATGATCCTCCCATTATGAGTAGCTTGCTTTGCCTTGTAAAGCCAACGGGAACTCACAACTGACTTGTTCTTCGGTCTCGAAACCACGTCCCAAACACTATTATGAACTATAGAGTCATACTCCTCCACCATAGCATCAACCCAAATCGACTGCTGCACTGATTCCTCAAAGGAAGATGGCTCGGTCTCAACACATTCCCCAGTAAGGGCCATGTATCTAGTGTACCTCTTAGGTGACCTCCTCTATCTGTGCTGAGAAGATGGTGCTCTCACATTCTCTCTCGTATCCTCCAATAATCTGCCAGCTTCTCTTGTGCACTTTTTTCCATCTCATGAATACTTTGCTTGAGTGGATGTCTCCACTCGTGGAACCTCTGCATGCGGTTGCTTCGCATCAATATAAGGCTCCTCCTCCTTAGGAACAACAGTTCCTCCACATATTATAGTTGGAGCTTCCTCTCAAGGGAAACTCGCATGGCCTTCTGCTCATAAAACTTGAGATCTTTGCAAACTACTGTCCTCCAACTGGTAGGAAATTACACTTGATATTTGTGAAGTGTATCAGTGTACCCCACAAGTATCCCCAACTCTGTTGTCGACTCAAGATTCTTCCATGCTCCCTTTGTCACATGACAGTATGCTGATGAGCCAAATATCCTGAAGTGACCCAAATCTGGTCTCTTATCGGAGAAAGCTTCCTTTGGTGTCTTCATCCCAAGTATGCGATGTGGGATTCTATTTTGAAAATTGACCACTATGTTGCATGCCTTAGCCCACAAGTGAAGTGGTAGGCCTTGGTCATGCAACATTGCCCATGCTGCCCCTACAATAGTTCTGTTCTTCTTCTCAACCATCTCATTCTGTTGTGGGTTATGAGGTGTTGTCAAATCTCGTTTAATTCCTTCCCCCGCACAGAAGTCCTTAAACTCTTGAGAGACATATTCTTCACCGTTGTCTCTTCTCAATGCCTTGATCTTCTTCCCTAACTCTTTCTCGACCAAAGATTTAAACTCACAAAACTTTGTGAAGGTTTGGTCCTTCTTCTGCATGAAATAAATCAAGCATTTACGAGTATAATCATCAATGAAAATAAAAAAATACCTTTGCTTCTCTATGGATGTCTTCAAGAATGGTCCATACACATCAGTATGAACCCGCTCTAAGATAACCTCTGCTCGACTATCTCAATCATGAAATGAAAACTTGGTGTACTTTCCCAAGGTACGACCTTTGCATGTGTCAACTTGCTCAAGTTTACATTTGGGAAGTCCTGTAGATATCTGTTGCACTATCTTCAAAGTCCCATGATGCAAATGGCCCAACTTCCCGTGCCACAACTCACTAATGTCTTGGCTTTGCACCAATTTTGATTTTGTACTCAATGTTGCACAATAATCTACCTCTAGTTTATAGAGATTATTCACCTGAATCCCTATCCTCTTGGTCTAACCCGTGGCTATGTGTCTTAGGAACACCTTTCCTTTATGAAGATAAAATCGTAGCCTTTGTCCTCCAACATCACAACCAATACCAAGTTCTTCTTCAGTCCAGATACATACTTCACATCTGTCAAGGTGATAGGATCTCCATGCTCCCTCTTAAAAGCAACCATGCCCATTCGTGAAACACTATACCTTATGTCGTCACCCATCTCTATGCGCATGGCATTGAATAAACTTTTATAATTGGTCATGTGGAATGAGGCTCCACTGTCAAGGTACCAAACACAACCCATCATCGATGACACCTTGCATGTGATGAGGGTAAAGTCCATTTCAAACTGAGAGGCTAATGCCTCACCTTTTGATCCTTCCAAGGATCCCTTCTTAGACTTCTTTGATGGGCAATTAGTCGCATAATGTCCCATCCCATGACAATTAAAGAATTTTACTTTAGACATGTCACCCTTCTTCCCTCCATGAGAAGAATTCGATTTGGAATGAGAAGCCTTCCCCTTCCCTTTCCTTGCCTTACTTGCTAAGGCCTGATTTTCTTCATCATAATTCTTGGATGAAGAACCATCTCGTGTGCTCCTCCTAATCTCCTCTTGCATGAGATCCGACTAGAGTCATTCCCAATCTGGCAGTTTCTCCCTTCCATTCATAAAGTCCTGGTAGCTATTCCAACTCTTTGGAAGGCCAAGGAGAGAGAGGCTCACCATATCATCATTGGCAATATCTATTCCCACACTGCCAAGCTCCTCTCTACTGGTGGTGAGCTTGTTCAAATATGTGGAAATAGTATCACCCTTCTCCATCTTGATTCTTCAAAGCTTATCCTTGAGCGCCAATTTCCTTTGGTTGCTACTATTCTGGTAGAGGTCCTTCAATGTCTTCCACATTGAAAATGGAGTATCCTTCCCATGGAGACTTGAGACAATATGTTCTCAAACTCCCTCAAGGATGATCTATCTCGCCTTCACCATGCACTTCTTCCATTCATCCAAATTTTGTGCATTAGTTGAAGTTGGCTTTGGGATTTATTGATCAATGAATTCCTTCAAGCCATTGTCTTCTAATACAGCCTCCATTCTATCTTTACATGCTATGTAATTCGAGCTACCTTCCAAGGCATACTAGAGTCTCAAGCCATAGAATGCCATTGGCCAATATTGAAGTATGATATGAATTATATTTGCACCTACAACCCCGAACTTCAAACTTCAAATCCTCTTCTCTGTATACTGTTCATAGCTCCGATAAACTTGGCTCCGATACCATGTAGAAAATATTCTATGTAGGTTAACCTGATAATGCAATATAAATCAAAGCAGAATGCTATACCCTAAATCTACTATCAATTTGTGGAAGCTTAAATATCAAGATGAACAATATAACCAGAAGAAGAAGAATCAATGCACAATACACATGAAAATACTTTGGGGAAAGCCTCAGCTAAAAGCCCCACTATTTGTATTATCATACAAGGTGGAAATACATAGGAAT